>BQNB010012098.1:30279-79944 GCA_026074375.1 Tanacetum coccineum
TATCAATAATCATATTGTGTCCTTTCATTTGCAGGAAATTAATGTCCTTGTTGCTAACCGAAGATCATTGAAATATATAAATTACTCATCATCCCTACAACCAAACTCCCACCACCACCCAACCAAATCCAAAACACGAAAGAAAGATCCACCACAGATCTTGAACCAAAATTAAATGTGTGCATCCTTTTTGTTCAAGAGCTTCAAAACGAAACGAAAAAAGGATTAAAAGAGAAATAGCAGAAATTAACAAGAACCAACCAATACTTACCCCAACTTGATATAATGACACAACCAAAACCAAAAAACTCCACTATTTTATCCCATGCTACTCACTATCAACAACCAAAACCGACACATGCAATCCCATCAAAATAACTGAAACCACATAGACAAATAACTCAAAGATCTCATATTTGATAAACCCGGGCACAAATCTTTAAAGACCTTATGAGTTTAAACAAATTTCTTCATGGATCTATAAGAAGACGACCTTCTTTAATAATATGCGAAAGTGTAAAGAAAGAAATAGAACAATTATGTTATCTTCTCTCTTTGTTTCGGTCAAACAAAACGAAATCTTAAAGCTGAAAAAAGATGCGATTCTCCATCCGCAGGTTCCATGAAACAAAAGATGGCATAGTGTTTTAGTCATTTCGTCTCATAAGCAGAAACATACAAAAGGTTTTTGATTCATTTATATATGAATGAAAAAAGGGGTTGTTTAAGAGTTGGTCATATGAAATATTATCAAAAGGAGAATATGAGAGATTTGGTTGGTGGCTGTATGAAAGAAAAAGTGGGCGGATGATATGAGTAGAGATATTAGGGTTATGAAATGAGCCATATAAGGGATTTGTGTGGGGTTATAAACTTATTAGATTGCTTAGCCGAATATGGGTTATGAAATGAGACATCTAAATGCCTTATTGAGCTGGACAATTATAAGTGAATATGGATCGTGATATACTCAAATGATGCGAATTACTTATATTATTAGATAAAATAATACTACTATGAATAATATTTTGTCTACACATGAATAAAAATGTTGTTTGCAACACAAGTTATTGTCTTATACATGATGTAAAATTATTTTATGCTATACTCCCTATTATTAACCGGCATGCTTACACTTATCCAACATAGAAAAACCTTACGCAGTCGACAATTAGATACAACCCGTGTGCAACACACGAGTCTGAATGCCAAAAATAAATGTTAAATCCTTATACCAACATATCAATAGTAAAGCTACATATCATTGTGCAAGCAACCATTTCACAGGATCATTATGCAAGCAACCATTATATGCAACCCGTGCGCACAAAACTAAGATACAACCTGTGTGCATCGCACGGGTCTGCATGCCTCGTTGTTCATAAAAGTAAGGTTCTTGTGTTTTTAAGAATTGAAGCATTTAATGGAAAATGTACTTCTCAACTAAATTTTTGACACGTTTCAACAATCCTTTGTGACATCCTCGTTTGTCTCATATATAAAGAGAAAGTTAGTCGAAGTAAATGTAGCCTCTTCCGTATTTATTGTATCATTTGAGAAAAGCATTTACTTTCGTTTAAACTGGTTTTTGTCTCTGACCAATCATAAACTAAAGAGTTTACTTCCAAACTTTAACCTTTGTTTGATTTTGCTTGTTCAAACTCGTAACCTTATTGTCATTCAATTAAGTATATACTCTCAAAATACTTTGTAATTTTTTAATTTATTCTAATAAAAATTATCGTTGAGAAGTTTATCCTTATGTTATTGTTTTATACGTCAGGTCATAAACTAGTAGATGACCAAGGTGAATCCTTTATGATTGAAAGCCATTGACAATAATAACCTTCAAAGATGATACCATTAACAACATAGAGGTCGAACTAGAGTGGAACATCACTAAACTCGGCAAGTAGTATATAAATTTGTTTATGTGTGCAGTGTGCATATCCGCAACCCGCAAATCATTATTAGAAGGTATTTAAGAAGTAGATCTATTCGAGTAATGATGAAGGTGCATAGTAAATTTTATCATTTAAGAATAGTTTTATAACGGAATATATAAACAAGCAACTTTTCATCGACAAAACCAATAGATCGTATACAAGCAAGCAGACATAATATATATAAACAGTAATCAAAATGTGTGTATATTAACATTTAAAAGAAAATACCTCTTTATTTGCTTTCTTTAAACGATCCTCACCTTTGTAGTTCAAAACTTCGACGGAGAGATATAAAAGTTGTAAAGAGAAGAGTTTAAGACACAACCTATATATAACAATTTTAATAGACGACTTTCTCGACACTATTTTTTTATAGACCTTAGTTGCTATTAAACAAGTATTATAATATATAGACGAATATTCGCGCAAAGTTACGGTTTATAGCGACAAATAATTATACTTACGAAATTGTAGTTTTGACGTGACTCTTAATGCAACACTTACGGGTTCAATCTGTAGTCATTGTGAGAAAAAAAAGCATATGGGTTATAAACGAGAAATAATAAAAGTTTGAGGATTTAAAGATTAAACAATATTTACACATATTACTCATTGTAAGTTTTCAAATTTAAAAATTCAAAAAAATACATACACTCTTTAGATACAGCATAGATATAAATATATATCTATATACTTAGTAATTATTTTTTGCCGTGCTAAGCACGGCCCAAGAGGGTTCGTGATTGTGTGCAAGATTGTTCAAATCGTTCATATGAAAATATGAGCTTTTGTCATGTTATTAAAATTTTGACTGTCATCTCTCTAAAATAATACTATATCACATTGTAGTAGTTTATACATGTTTTTAAAGAACTTAGAAAAGGCTATATATATGAGATTTATAATAAATAATTTAACAAAATAATCACTTATATAAAAAGGAAATTAATCCATTTGAAAGTGATTAATTTCCACTGTCCAAAATATTAGAGGGTAAGAAGTCAAATGAACGCATCAAATTTTACGTAGCACGCCTCATGGTTGATTGCAACTTCTATACGAATTAGGTCAACCAAAAAACAATTACTTACTTACTATGAAGTATTCAACGATGAAAGTATCCAACGTAAGGGCTGCTGAATATATTCATATATTGTAAACCCTTCAACCTGCGTTAATCACATATATCACACCCTGTTCCCTTTGTTTGTATGATGATCGGTCATACTCAATCACTCATATACCTAATCCGCCCATACATACCCTGAAATTCAACCCTCACATTTTTCAAATGCATACATGATAACTGGATGGACCTATATGGGTGTCGGGTGTGGCACGGGTTACACCTAATTTTAGATCACGTAGTGCAAAAACAAATTCATAACTGTCGTTTTTTGTTACGTGCAACACCCAATATTTTTGCTACTTTCGTTTCTTATGGTTTAACTTTTTTTTTTTTGGAACAGCAATTTGTGGCTATATGACCCCTAGCCCAGAAGGCGTAGCGAGCCCATACAACCAGGTTGCCCAGAAGGCAATGACACCCTTCCCTTTACACACGCGGGAGGAAACCTCTATCGCCCTAGACAAGACTCGAACATAAGACCTTGCCTAGAAGAGTAAAATCTCCATACCAATAGACCAAATGCCCGTTGGTCTTATGGTTTAACTTTAGTTAGCTCAAAAATTCTTTTGTGCAATTCCCTATCGAAGATCATGGGTCCATCCCTTATTACCTGCTCCGTAATTTTTTCATCATTGCATTTCATGGATAGAAAAAAGAATAATTACTTATTTATTTCTTCATTTATATTTTAGTTTACTATGTTCATCCTCATAAACTAATTTACATTCAATACGTGTTTTATGACCTTATTCCCGTATCTACAACCATTGAAAACATTGGCCGCAAACAACTAATCAAAATTCATAAGTTAACTGTCCTATTATCAAAGGAAAAAAAAGGTAACACCCAATACCGTCTTCCACGGTGTATGGGAAGGTTAAGATGTAGACATCCCGACATCCCGACCCTATATATATAAGGTAGAGAGACTGCTTCCGGTTCTACCAAAGGTGAAAAAGTACCTCCGACCTTGCAAGAAGTGAGGATAAAACCCCTAACCTCTGTCTCTAGAGGCAAAAGTAATAACCACCTGACTTACTATGATCAAAGAAAAGTCCGAACATTTAGCATACGTATTACAATAACTACTATTATATAAAAAGAGGTTGTGTTTTACTGTTAACAGCTTAGAAAAATAACACATCAGCCTAAATAGTTCATGACTGTTCATACACACTCAAACTTGACCTCTCAACTTTCTCCCTCCATCTCTTAAATCCGTGATCTCATTCGGAGAAACAATTTTTTTTTTAACAAGCAGACTACGCGCGCGTTGCTGCGGGACATTAATTTTTCGCGCGTTGTTACGGGGCATTAGTTTTTTTTTAATTATGTGCGGGTTTATTTTTTTGGTCCGATGTTTAATAGTTTGTTTTTTTCTTATATGAGCATATGTGTTGGCCCTCATGTTTAAAGTTTTCTTTTTTTGGCTATACGGGGTTTTTTTATAGTATAATTTTATGGGATTTCATGTGCCTTAAATAACAATCGCGCGTTACTGCAAGACATTTTTTTATTGTATTCTTTGCGGGTTTATTTTTTCGGTCTCATGTTTAATAGTGCGAGTTTTTTTTTGGTACCATGTTTAGTAGTTTGTTTTTTTCCTTATATGAGTTTATGTCCCGCGCGTTGTTGCGGGGCGTTAAAATTTTATTTTTTATTTTTTATTTTAGCCCGAATTTATTTTTTCGGTCTCATGTTTAATACTTTATGCCTACGAATTAAAAAAAAACCAATTGGGCTGGCCCAAGCCGGCCCAAAAATAGAAGCCCAAAAAGGTACTGTAGCAACCCAAGGACAAAACGGCAGCGTTTTTGTCCATGAATGTGTATATTTATAATGTGACAATAACATTTTGAATTCGTGCTATTGTGTGTACCGGTAAACTGTTTGACGTGCTGGAGCAGTTTAACTTAACGACCGCTTATTTTTTTATTGTAACGTTAATCCTTTATGCTAACGACCGTTTGTAATTAACTAAAATTTGATTTTCTTTAAAAAGTCTTTTTTATTATTATTTTTAAAATTTATACACGTTTTTACACACGTTTTTATACACACATATATATACATGTTTTATACACATTTTTATACACTTGTTTTGATACACACATTTTTATACGCACGCTTGACACATGTTTTTATACACGTTTTAAACACACATTTTTATACACGTTTTTATACACACGTTTTTATATACACATTTTTATACACGTTTTTATACACATTTTTATGCACGTTTTAACACACATTTTTATACACGTTTTTATATACACGTTTTTAAACACAAGTTTTTACACATTTTTATACGCGTTTTTATGCACGTTTTTTACACACGTTTTAACACACATTTTATACACGTTTTTATACACACGTTTTTAAACACATGTTTCTACACACATTTTTATACACGTTTTTATGCACATTTTTACACATGTTTTAACACATTTCTATACACGTTTTTATACACGCGTTTTAAAACACACATTTTTATACACACGTTTATATACATGTTTTTGTGCATGTTTTTACACACGTTTTTATACACACAGTTTTTACACACGTTTTACACAGGGTTAACACTATTTATGAAAATATGTGCAAAGACTTGTGTATAAAAACGTGTGCATGAAAACATGTATAAAAATGTATGTAAAAACATGTGTATAAAAACGCGTGTAAAAATATGTGTAGAAACGTGTGCATAAAACGTGTGTAAGTAATGTTTTAAAACGTGTATAAAATCATGTGTAAAATCGTGTGTATAAAAATATGTCTAAAAACATATGTATGAAAACGTGTATAAAAACGTGTATATGAACATGTGTGTAAAAATATGTGTAAAAACGTGTGTTAAAACGCGTGTATAAAAACGTGTGTAAAACATGTGTAAAAATGTGTGTATAAAAATGTGTATAAAAATGTGTATATAAAAACGTGTGTATACAAATGTGTGTATAAAAACATGTATAAAAATGTGTGTAAAAATGTGTGTATAAAAATGAGTGTCAAATCATGTGTAAAAATGTGTGTAAAAACATGTGTAAAAATGTGTGTATAAAAACGTGTATAAAAACATGTGTATAAAAACGTGTGTATAAAAATATGTATAAAAACATGTATAAAAATATGTGTATAAAAACATGTGTATAAAAACGTGTGTATAAAAATGTGTATATAAAGAGCCAATTTTAACAGAATCCAAGTGAATTTCACTAGAATGTTGTCAAGAACATTCTGAATTATCTTAGGAATACTAACTATATGTTTCTTGTTTATGGTGGAGATATAAAATGGGAGCTCAGAGTTACTTGCTACACTGATGCTAGATATCTGACGGATGCTGATGACTCAAAGTCTTATACTGGATATGTCTTCTTTTTAAATGGAGGCGCGGTTGATTTTAAAAGTGCCAAGCAGAGTAT
The DNA here is from genome assembly GCA_026074375.1 of Tanacetum coccineum. Classification (NCBI taxonomy): domain Eukaryota; kingdom Viridiplantae; phylum Streptophyta; class Magnoliopsida; order Asterales; family Asteraceae; genus Tanacetum; species Tanacetum coccineum. The sequence continues at coordinate 36,780 of BQNB010012098.1, forward strand.
CATCGCGACATCATCTACAGAAGCTGAATATATGACTGCTTCAGAAGCTGTCTGGATTAGGAAGTTCATTTTCGGGCTCAGTGTTGTTCCCACAAATGAAGAACCTATGAAGATGTATTGTGACAATACCAGAGCCAACTCTATAGCTAATGAACAAGGGATCACTAAAGGTGCAAAACATTATCATACCAAAGTTCACTATCTTTGTGAAGTGATCGAATTGGGCGATATTAAATTTGATAAAGTTCACACAAATGAAAACGTAGCTGATGCAGTTCTGCCTTCACCATATGTCGTATTTCGTAGTTTTGTAGTTTACGTTTATATTTATTTTATATCCCACATCACCCTAGAAGGCTAACATGTAAGCACTCCTTATCCTACAAAAGGAGGTGCAAGGGTATGATGTAATATAGTTTTATTTTTTGATATTAATAATAAAGCTTTGCTTTAATCGAATTCAATATTCTTACAGAAAGCCTATTCTTGGCGGTTTTTGTTAAAAATTTGCCTGATTATCGGTATTTTTTTAAATCAACGATAGTTGGAAGATTGTTTCTGGTATTCAGTTGAATCAACATATCCAATTTATGTTATCTCATTTTTAGCTACATCAATTGGTATCAAGAGCCGAAGTTCCTGATTAAGATGCCTCCAAGGAGAAACATGAATATTAATGATGTCTATGAACAAGCATTTGAACAACGTATTATGGCAAAAATGGATGAGTGATTAGATCAATTTATTGATCAATTAGCTGATCGAATGAATGACATGATGAATTCAAGAAGGCATGGGGATCGTAACGGTCGGAGAAGCGAAGGCGAAGAGTCAGAAAATTCGTTCTTTGAGGGTGACGGTTCATCTTCTGATGAACAACCGGATCGGCCAACGACTTTGTTTGCTGAACCTATTATCTGGGATATATGAGATGAGGAAGAGGAGTATCTTTTGTTGATAATTATCAAAAATTTCAAGAGGAAGAAAATAATGTGTCATTTTCGGGTGTTGTGTTGGGTGTAGAAGAAGAATTGATGCCAGTTTATGATACCGATATTGAAGATGTCATTGAGGACGGATAATGATTTTTCAGGAAAGGAGTATTTGGTGGGAAAGAAGACAACATCGAAGACGTTGTAGTTGTGGCTAATGATCTTTGCTCTTCAATGATCCAAACTACTTTAAGTGTTAATTTTTCAAAAATCTTAGATTCAAACCCTCACGAGTTAATTTGGTTGATAAAAGGTAATTTGGTCGAGGTTAGTATTTTGATTGGCCAAAAATATCAAGAAGGGTATTTGAAAGCTAAACCCATGGTCGATAAGTTCGCTTTTAAGACGATCAAGGTTCGAGGTAGAGTCATTATAAAGAAAGGGTTTGATGCAGGGAATACAAATTTGGATGCTACGAGTACAAGGGATGAGTGAGGCAAACTCAAGGACGAGTTTTTTCAAGTGGGGGAGAATGATGCAGTTTTGCTTTCACCATATGTCGTGTTTCGTAGTTTACATTTATATCTATCTTATATCGCACATCACCCTAGAAGGCTAACATGTAAGCAATCCTTCTCCTATAAAAGGATGTGCAAGGGTATGATGTAATATAGTTTTATATTTTGATATTGATAATAAAGCTTTGCTTTAATCGAATTTACTATTCTTACAAAAAGACTATTCTTGGCGGTTTTTGTTAAGAATTTGCCTGATTATTGGTATTATTTTGAATCAACGATAGTTGAAAGATTGTTTCTGGTATTCATTTGAATCAACATATCTAATTTGTGTCATCTAGATGACCCTTTCACTAAGGCATTACCTTTTAATAAGCATTCTAGTCATACTAAGAGTATAGGTCTGCTTTAGCTAGTAGTCTCATGTAAATATATGTATTTTAGTATTTGAATAATTGGGATTGTAAGACATTTTTTATTTTTAATGATGAATTAATATACAAGGTATTTGATTTTCATTCATATAATAATTGTTTCTTATATTTGCATGTTTAATCTTTGAATAATTTTATTATTTTAAATATGCATTGTCGGTTAACAATATATAAATTTTGTTAAATTAAGACAAATGTGAATGTTTTGCTATAGATTTTGAATCTGTAGATTATTCTCACCAAACTGATATATTATTCATAAGGGATGCATATTGGAATTCTCTAACTTTCGAATATTTACTTTTGGAACCTTATCATGAGTAAATATAAAAAATGGTTTTTGTATGAGTCATACCAAATACATAGAGATGCAAGTAAGTTATGGCATGTGCGGATATCATGTATTTTGATTAAAGTCAAACACTATCCTGAATGAATGGTAAGATATAAAAGGCTATTTTTTGAAAGTGATGTGAAGCAGCATCCACAACACTTGTAGTCAATAATACGTGATTACATTTGCTAAATCTGAATTAATTTCTATAACGAGAAACTAAATGGAATGAGTTAGGATCCATATCCATGGTTTAACGGTATCTGTAACAAAGGGATGTTAATATCAATAAACGAAAACCATTATACAGTAGAAACTCGATAAATTAATACTCGATTATTTAATAAACTCTCTAAGATAATATTTTTTGCCGGTCCCGACTCGGGGATAGGGTGCTAAATTAATAATTCGCTAAAATTATAAGATAATACATTTTTGATAATTTCTTTAGACCCCATATAAAATATAAATTAATAATTCCTTATATATAGCATATTACATGAATGATTTATGAAGGTTTCTTGAAAAATGACTCAATTGTCTTTTGTTTTTTGTTGAAATCAATTTCCCCTTGAATCTCGTCTCTAATTTTCCTTAGCATGGTAAGAACTTCTGGTGTTGTTTTCTCATAGCTCAACAAGAAATTGTTCAATGTGATTGCCGCTTTAATAGCTTCGTTTCGCGAAGGGGGTTCCATTGTAGAACTTTCATCATCTTCTTCATCGATATCATCTTTGTATGATTTGTTTGTGTTAACCTATTTTGATCTTGTATTTATATAGAAAATATTTTTAATGTCCATAAAGTGATACATTGAACACAAGAAGCATAATAAGGTGGGAGATTGAAGGTTTCTTTCAAATTGGGCCGTTCATTTGATATACATGCATTGTATACAATAATTAATAAAATATTAATTAATATATAGAGAATTTTTCTTCCAACCATTTGTATACTATAAATTAATAAAATATTAATTAATATATAAATTAATAATTATTAATTTATCGATTAATTAATAACTCTTTTAATTAATAAATTTTGGTGGTCCCAAGTGTATTATTTTATAGAGTTTCTACTGTATATGTTAAAGTTCATTTTACGGACAAAGTTTATCAGTGATACACCAATAAATAATAAACATTTTAAATAACTTTATAAAACATTTCTGAAATAATAGTCATGTAAATACTCATTTTTGTAGGAAAAATCATTTGGAACGCAATGACGCAAGTTTCGTGTTTTGAATCATCCGTTAACTATCCTAAACGGGTCCCGAACCATTATTCTACAAAAATTACACTATTGGTCCCTGTGGTAATATTTACAACAATTATCCCTCAACTATTCTAGACTTGCCACTTTAATTTTAAAACTTTCTACTATAAATACTTAAGCATTAGGGTTTCATTTGATATTGATCATAAACCTAGCCTCCCTTTTCTCTCTCAATTTTCGGCGACCTCTGGCCAGTCCAACAGCCGGCCACCACGACCAACATCATCACCCACATGCCACGCCATCACCCACCATCCCCATCGCCGGCCACCACCTCCCTCGTCACATCTCATCACCTCGTCATCATCTCCATGTCATCTCCCCATCACCAACCATCGACCGCTAACGCTACCACGGCTGTCACCCCAGCCGTCACATCTCCCACCATCCCCATCGCCTGCCACCACCCCCGCTGCCATCCTCACCACCGCAGCCCCATCGTCACCACCCCATCACAACCACGCACCACCACCATCTCCATCACCACAGCCATACGGCAGCAACCACAAGGGTGCGTTTGTTTTTAAACCACCACAAGGGTGCGTGTGGATTTAAACCACCACCAAGGGTGCGTTTTGTTTTGTCCTCAGTCCACAAGGGTGCGTTTGATTTTGTTCACAGCCACCAACATAGGGTGCGTTTGGTTTAACCGAAACGCCACAAGGGTGCGTTTGGTTCTTTTTAGACCTACTAGGGTGCGTTTGGTTTTCATAAACCGCACAAGGGTGCGTTTGGTTTGGCAGAAACGCACATGGGGTGCGTTTGGTTGGCTGTTTAACACCATAAGGGTGTGTTTGGGTGAGCAGAAACACCGTAAGGGTGTGTTTGGGTGAGCAGGAATACCGTAAGGGTGCGTGTAACACCCCCAAAAATATGACAACGCAGCGGAATACCACATGGGGTGCTACTTCATAATACACAGCGCTAGATACAAGAGAACGACCTCTAAAAAGTGTCGTTTGTAAAACAATCTCGTTGATTTTCTGAAATCAAAATAATAGTTGTCCCATAATTGCATCACCATGAAAAACTTGAATGTAAAGACTCCAATGCACATCAAATAATCCAAGCATCTAATTCACCTGAGAAAAACATGCTTAAAAGTGTCAACATTAAAGTTGGTGAGTTCATAGATTAGTTTAAATATTAATGAATGTTCAAATTAAATGTATTGTCCAATTATCAACACAGTACAATGTAAAAACTCCCAAAGATTTTAATAAAGAATGCATACGCAATTAATGTCCATCAAAATGTTTCAAGTAGTATTGCCACTTAATTCAAGTCAACGTAAATCTCAAGTGAGTATAAAACAATGGTTATGAATACTCTAAAGCTCGTGAAACTGATGCACTAATATAACATATAAGAATTCATAGTATTTGTGGGGGGCCCTGTAAGTCCCCAACGATATCCGACATGTTTAACGATCGTTCCATTGATAGCTAATCACCCGAACGGGGTGACAATCCGAATAGATCTATTTCATAACATGCCGCAGACAACAAGCTATAACGTTCGTTTGCCCCAGTGAAGCGAAAACACCCTGAACGGGATTATCAAATCCCCAAATAGATCTATTTTATAACAAACGCGTTCACCTCCAAGTGATTTACAAGTTCAAGACGCTGTGACGTAGAACTTGTATGTACCCATCACAACACAGTCCCCTCCAAGAACACCCGGGCATGGATTTAAAATAATGTGTATCCCCACATGGGTGTTCCCTCAAGTACACCCGGGCATTAATACCAAATAATGTGATCCCATCATAGGTGTCCCTCCAAGAACACCCTGTGCAAGTAATGATTGTTGGCCCCGCAGGCGCCAATCCAATCGTAATCCGACAATCATTTCGAATGTAAAGTATGTATTTGTGACCAAAAATGAAGTCAAGTAATGTATCACATAGCGAGCTATGTAAACCAATTTGTAAACAATCATGTAAATGCATTTGTAAACAAGCATGTTCTCACCCTAAAAATATATGTAAAACCAGTAAAACATGAGGCTATAAACTCACCTTGATCAAAGACCACGATCAAATAATCCAAATAAATCACAACCGAATCTGCAACGATCTCGGCCACGACCCTATAATTATGTCGCTCTATTATGATACACGTATTAAATACGATCAACGATGCGTACATCGTAACGACGAAAATCATACATATTTTAAATATGTAATACATCATATATACATGTGATGAAAATTCACTTGCGCGACTTAAACCTAACCCTTAGTAATTATAGAATATTAAACTATTCCGTCCAATCATAGCTTATGTCGAATATTTACCGAAAGTTACTATTTTTAGACTCTTCGTTTTTAGGACCGAACAATGGTCTTAAATATAATTAATTGAAATAATAGATCAACCGACCTTTAGTTTTGACCCGCTATGTCTTAATTTTAAAACTGACAATCCCTCTCGTCAAAGCAAAATGTTCATTACAGAAACAACTTTCGTGTTTCGTCGGAATGCAGAAAACGGACTCGAAATGCTCAAATCGTTTAATTAATAGATCTGTCAGATTTAATATATTAAAAATAACTTATTTTCTATTAAAGTGTATATTCCGATTTCACTCCAGTTTCTTCGTTATTGGGAGTTACAAGTCCCGTTTTATGTCTAAACGTCCATAAAAATATAATTCATTATATTTTGTAAACCAAAATCGATCTTTTCAAAATCTCGAATCCCGAATCCCATGTTCCGTTTTCTGCTCTTAATTATCTTACAAAACCGCCAAGTACCGTTTATTAAGTTCAAAACCGTCTAAATATATCTATATCGCTTTATACATTATTATCAATTAAATATTAATATCACATTTTACTTAGACGTCGCAAGTTTAAACAGATTTCATCACATATACATTTTATCGATAAAATAAACGAAATAATCGAATACTTTTAAATTAAACGCACCCTTTTTCGGTGTCAACACAATCAAACGCACCCGTTTCGGTGTCACAATAACAAACGCACCCATTTCCGTTGCAAACCAAACCCGACCAAACAACCCGACGCCCCGGCTGTCCCCGGCTGTCCCACAGCCTAACCCGACACCCCGTCGTCGGTTGTTAACCCACAACCCGACCGCACCCTTTGCGGCTGACCCGAAACCCAAACCAACCCAAACCCGACGCACCCCGTGTGGTGATAAACCACGAAACCAAACGTATCCCGGCTGTGTGACAGCCAAACAAACAAACCCCCTAGCTGCTGTTAACAAACCACACACACCCTCGTTTCTATAAACAAAACCAAACGCACCCTTTGCTGGTGGTTTGACCCGACACCCCACGCACCCTTGTGGGTCGTGGTGGCTGCCGAAACAAACACGCCCTTTGTGATATTATCACCCTCTTTCGGCTGTTAAAACAGCAACCAAACACACCCTATTCGGCACTAAAACAGTGACCACAAACACCCCTGGTGGCTGTCAACATCAAACGCACCCTTTCTTGTTTCTATATAAAAACCAACGCACCCTACTCGGTGGCTGTTGAGCCAAACGCAGCCTAGCTGCTGACCCGCGAACCATACGCACCCTCGAGGTGCGAGACAACCAAACGCGCCCTATGTGGGCTGTCACAGCCAAACGCACCCTTGTCGGGTGGCTGCCACCCAAAACAAACGCACCCTTGCGGCGAACAACCAAACCAACCGCACCCGCCGCGTTTTATAACCCAACCCGAACGCCCCTTTTTGGGTGGGCTGCAACCGAAACGAACACCCTTGCGGGTGGGCTGTCACCGAGACAAACACCCTTGTGGTGTTTTTACCCGGACCCAAACGCACCCTGTCGGTGTAAAACCCGAACCCACCCCTTTTGTTGGTTACCGAGTAACACCAAACGGACCCTAGGTGCAAACCATACACCGAACGCCCCTATGGTGGTGGCTGTCGTCGGTCGAAAAGGGGGAGGGGGAAGAAAACGGCGCGTGGCCGCGAGTGGTGGTAGGGATCGAGTAGATCCGGTGATGAGGAGTAATTTTAGATTTCGTCGGAAAAGTCCGCCGGAAAAGTTTTCCGGCGGCGGCAGCGCGGTGGTGGGCGGAATCCGGCGTTTGTCGCTTTCTGGTTATACTAATTGCTTCTGCGCGTTCTTCAAAGATTGGCGATTAGGGTTTGTTTTGTTTTTCATTGTCGCTGAAACCTATTTAGGGTTTTGTCGATTTATTTGTTCTGTGCCCTAATTTTGGATTCTGTGCGTTTTTATTGTGACGATTGTTAGAGAGAATGGAGCCTGGTGGTTCAATATCAAGTAATCTTGTTGACAAGATCCGTAACATCGATGGTAAGATTATCAAAGAAGGCAAGCTTCGTTCAGCGATGCGTGGTGTTGTTAAAGTGGGTTCCTATGTAAATCGCTTTGAATGGTAGTTTTACAATGCGAAAGATTCTGGTTTGCCTACTAACAAGACGATGCCTCCTATCAATGAGGATGCGTCTGAAATTTTTGGTGAACCAGCAGCCTATGTTAATGTAGTTGAGGATAATATGGTGAACCAAGACACGACTACAAAATCTACAGCGTTTACATTTTCGTTTGCCAATATTCTGAATCGTAACAGTAACCCTAATAAAAAGATTGTAAAGCTCCAAGAGCTCCGAAACCCTGAAAGGGTTGATGGTGCGGCTGTTGCTATTCCTATGGAGGCTGTTGAAGAGGTAAGCTCACGTTTTTCTAATACGCTATACGGGTATTTCATTGGAACGTTTAGCCTTTCCCAATGTTGAAAACTATGTTAAAAATACGTGGGCGAAGTTTGGTTTAAAACGAACTCAGTTGCATGAAGATTTCTTCATGTTTCAGTTTAATACAAAAGAGGGTATGGAAAGTGGTCCTTGGTTGGTTCGTGGTGTTCCCTTGATCTTGAATATTTGGAATCAGAACTCGGAATTGAAGAAAGACGCGATTAAGTCAGCCCCACTATGGGTTAAACTACCCATCTGTTCCTATGGGGCCTATCAAGATTGGGTTTTTGAGCCTTATTACAACACAACTTGGTAAACAAACCAATTAAGCTGGATTCAGTAAACTAGCCCAATAAAGTGTTTTAAGTTCTTGGGGAAGAACACGTAGGCACGTGCCCTATGTTGAATTTTCACGGAGGAGGAGTTAAAGATTCAATTGTTATTTGCTATTACCGTAAGTAATGGTAATGGGACACACGCTAGCTTGTAGCTATTGAAGTTGAATATGAATGAAGAATCGGCGTCTAGACTACAGCAGAGGTGGGTGTATACATGGCCAGGTTTTTTGATCATGTTAATGATAAATGCCCCAAGAACCCTAAAGTTGATGCTCCCACTAAAGGAGTCAATGATGGTTTACTTGTAGAATCTAAAAGATAAAATTGAAGCCAATCAGAAAAATAAGCACGTGGAAGGGGGTTCGTTTCCCCTTAAAAAAAGTTAAACCAGCTCTAATCTCATTATCGTAGAGTTGATAAAACAGATTGTCAAGGATTAATGAGAAGGTGAATAATGAACCTATCAACTTGAAAACTAATGTTCCAATTCCGAAGAAGATTAATGTTTTGAATATACCTACTCAGAACTCATTTGGAGCATTAACCGATGACGAGGAAAAGGGAGATATGACTACTATTCTTAATGAAGATAGTGATTGTGAAGAAGTTGATGCGGAGATGGTGTTTGACGATCGCAATGGTCAAACGTTTACTACTAAGGGAGCAAGCACTCCCGTTGGTTCGGTTTCCGATGATTAATGTCGCGTCATGGAATATAAGGGGTCTTAACTTCACTCCTAAACAAAATGAAGTTAGGCAGGTTATTTCTGAAAATAATCTTTCGGTTTTTGCTATTTTGGAGTCTCATGTTGTGAAGTCTAAGCTTATGAAAATGTGCTCTTTGGTTTTCGACATTGGATTTACCATCTAATGGTGCTTGGTGTTCGAAGGGCACTAGAATTATTCTTGGCTGGAATCACAATGAGGTTGATGTTACGATCATTAATCAAAACGATCAAGCTGTGCATAGTCGTCTTTGGTTAAAAAAAGAGAAGAAGGAGATTTTTTGTACCTTTGTTTATGCGCACAATAAGTACAATCAGCGACGTGACTTGTGGAATGCTCTATGTCTTCATAAAGTATTTGTCAATAATCGTCCTTGGTGTCTTTTGGGAGATTTCAATGCGACATTGCATCTTAGTGAGTCTACGGCGAGTTCCTCGTGTATTGACATTGCTATGCGTGAATTTAAGGATTGCGTTAATAATATTGAGGTCTTGGATGTTCAAAACATGGGGGCCATTTTACGTGGAATTCAAAAAAGCAAAGGGTACGGAACGGGATTCTTAAGAAGCTTGACCGCTGTCATGGCTAATATGACGGTTGTTAATGGACTTGCGCTGGTTCGCTATGCTATATTTAAAACCCTAACCGGAGATTCCGACAACTCTCCTTCGTTTCTTTGCATCTACCTACACTGCAAATAAAGTTAAGCCTAAGCCCTTTAAATGTTTTTTTAATGTTCTTATTAAGCATGACAGATTTAAAGAGGTGGTTAATGAGGCGTGGAACTATCATGTTAGCGGTTTTTATATGTTTCGTACGGTTAAGAAGCTTAAGAATTTGAAAAAGCCGCTGAGGAAACTTATGATTGACAAAGGTAATCTTCATGCTAATGTGGAGCGAATTAGAGGGGAGCTTGATACCATTCAAACTCAACTTGACATTGACCCGTTCAACATTAGGCTTCGTGAGATAGAGGCAGCAAATGTTGTTGCCTTTAATCAAGCTGTTCTTGATGAGGAGATGTTTTTAAAACAGAAAGCCAAGATAAGTTGGCTTAAAGATGGTGATTCTAATACGGCTTACTTCCACAAGTCGGTTAAAAGCCGTGTTAGTAGAAGTCGCATTGATGTGATTTCGAATAGTGATGGCATTATTTTCGCTAATGACAAAGTGCCGGATGCTTTTGTTGCTCATTACGAAGCTTTTCTTGGACAAACTGGTTACACTAATGGTTTTGACGGATCAAATCTCTTTTCTAATTGCCTTTTTTGAAAAACCCGAACAGGGTGCTACCCTGCTCCTTCATGGTCGTATGGTGAACGATCGTGAGATTAAAAGATGCTATTTTCTCTATGGGGGGGGGGGAATGAGACTTCCCCGGGTCCGGATGGTTCTCTGCTTGTTTTTATCAAAGAAGCATTGGCATAATGTGGTGTTGATGTCCATAATGACTATCCTTGAATTTTTTATACGAATGTAAGCCAATTTGAAAAGACTTAACCATACAATCATAGCTCTTACCCTAATTAATGCTACCTGTCTCGAATTAATGACTACATGCCTAATTTCCGTGTTGTAATACGTTTTGTATAAGTGTATTAGCAAAATTATTGCTAATAGGATTAAACATTGTTTGACGAACTTAGTGAGTCCTAATCAGTCGGCATTTATTCCGGGTCGTTCTATTGCGGATAATATTTTGCTCACTCAAGAGCTCATGCATAACTATCACTTGTATCGTGACCCTTCTAATTGTGCTGTTTAAAGTGGACATTCAAAAGGCCTACGATACGGTTGATTGGGCTTTCCTTAATTCGGTTCTTATGGGATTTGGGTTTCATGAGCGGATGATTGCTTGGATTATGGAGTGTGTGTCTTCTACGTCCTACTCTATTTGTATTAATGGAAATCTGCATGGGTATTTTCAAGGAAAAAGGGGTCTTCGTCAAGGTGATCCGCTGTCCCCTTATCTTTTCACTCTGGTTATGGAGGTCCATCAACGCTTATGTTCAGAAAGAAAAGGTCCATGGATTCGGATTGCTTTTCTTTCCATAGGTATTGTGATAAATTGGAGCTGATTAATCTTTGCTATTGCGGACGATCTTTTTATCTTTGCTTATGGGATGTTTCAAATCGGATTGGGTTATCAAGGAATGTCTTGACGAGTTCAAGCATGCTTCGGGATTAATCCCTAGTATTCCGAAGAGCACGGCTTTCTTTTGTAATGTTTTGAATCATGTCAAGCTTTCTATTCTTAATGTCCTTCCTTTTGAGGAGGGTCGGTTACCGGTTAAATATCTTGGTGTTCCGTTGGTGTCTTCTAGGCTCAAGGCGAGAGATTGTAAAGAGCTTGTGGAGAAAGTTCAAAATCGTGTGCTTGATTGGAAGAATAAAGCCCTTTCCATCGCAGGTAGGCTTCAACTTATTCGTTCGGTTATAAGCTCTATGCATGTGTTTTGGGCTTCGGTCTTTGTCATTCCCAACCGGGTTCTAATGGACATTGAGCAATGCATGCGTAATTTCCTTTGGTGCCCTAGTAGTTTCGTCCTAAATGTAAGCCAAAGTGGCAATGGGAGCTTGTGTGTCTCCTAAAGAATGGAAGGAGTCTCGTGTATTCGTCGTTTGAGCATTTTAAACTCGGCTCTTTTTGGTGTCTCAACATTTGGAAGCTTCTTTCGTTGAAAGAGGTCGGTGTGGGTGAAGTGGGTCCATGCTTAATAACTTAACGGGCGCACTTTTGGATGTTCCCATCCGGGGAACAATGTCCATGGAGTCGGCAGAATATTTTGCAATTCATTCGGCCTTCCATTCGGGAATTCATTTGGCGAAAGATAGGTAATGGTTCTAGTACCTCGATCTGGTTTGATAAATGGTGTCATGAGGGGCCTTTAGCTTCCTCGAGGGTGTCCCCAAAGACATAACAATAGGGCTGGTCCATATACTTTATACTCGCATGTGAGGGGATGTTATTCGTGATGGTGATGGGTATGGCCTCAGGGTTCTCCTGTGAAAAATACCTAATTTTCTTAAACGGAATGTAGGTTCTCCTCTTCGAATAATTGTGAATACGACATGGGAATGGGCGTCTCTATGATGGTACGATAAAGAGGTTTTCGGTTGCTCAGGTGTGGGAATGTATTCGGCCGAGAGCTAATAAGGTCCCTTGGGTCGATTTAGCTTTTGGTTCGCCATGGGTAATTCCCTAGCATCAAGCTTTCAACTTGTGGTAATTATCAACCATAATTGAAACGCATGATCGTGTGTATAGGGGACCTATTCGAATGCGTTGGGATCTACCTGTCCCTCTTTACAGACACAGTACCGCGAGAACGAGTCCACAGAAGAGAAAAACATTCGTTCATTATTAACAGATTACAAAACGAATAAGAAAAAGAAAAAGGAGGGAAACTTTTGTTTATCAAACAACCATTTTCGAATTTGACCACATCATCCCAGACTTCAAGCCCCAATTCCAAGTTTCGTTCTTGTTTGATTTATTAACCCTCATAGTTGAATCTGCATTACACCATTAGTCCTTAGAACTTACAATTCAGTCGTTAGTCCTCCAAAGGAAACTGTTATTACACAGTTAGTCCCTACAACTTTAATTAACAACCGTTAAGCACTCTACTTGGATTTCAATTGCACCGTTAGTCCTTGATTATGTTTTAATCAACCGTTAATCATTTTAAGTTAAAAGTGTGGTAACCGTTAGTCCTTCAAGCTCAACAAATCGCTAACAAACGTTCAAATACTTCAAAAAACAACAACGATTTCACCAACAACAATTCTATTTCCACGGTTTCTTCTTGATTTAGTAAAATCCCGCGAAATACTCACGTGTTTTCTCAGTTTAATCAAGACTTGTAAAATCCCTTAAACTAGATTTCCATACTCAAATCACAACAACAATCACTTTACCTGCTTAAGATCTTAGAAAATCATTTTCACTTCACAATTCACGAAAAAATGGAAACGAAAGATACTTTATCTTCGTGTTCGGATTCAGATGAAATGGAGATGCAACGACTTCAAAAGAAAGCAAGAATAATGAAAGATAGTTGCCTAAACGGTATTAGTGCACTCAAATCAAGATTCACGCTTCTCTCAAAGAAATATGTACCAGGCTTCAATGAAAGTGAATTTGAACATGCATTTAGTCATATCTTTGGTGAAGATGTTCACAAATTCACAAAAACGTTCTCGCAGAACATGACTACACTGGAAACACAAAGCACTTCATGAGTCTAACTGCAAAACTGCCTTCAGATTGCTCAAGACACCATTTGAGAAAATTTTCATCTCAAAGTTAATAAAGTCCTCACAATTAGATGGTACTTACTCAAGAAAGGACTTTCAAGCATACACTGGAATGCAACCTCAAGACTTCAAAGAAAGAATAATCAAAGACTTTGATTTCATTAGGAAGTATATAATTGAATCAATACTTAATGACAAAGAAATTGAGCAATGAATGAATGTAAAGAGGTTGCAGAAACAAGGAGAGGTTGATATGGATAATGCATTAGATGCTAGTCCGACTTTTACTAAAAGCAAAATGATAGACTCCAGGAAAAAGAATGATTGCAGCAAGACTAGAAATAATCAAAGCTCAGAGAATCAAACCAACACATCTGGAAATGAAAGCAGTAGGTCAAGGAATGAATGCAATGACAAAGGCACTTTTGGGATAATACTGACATCAAGCGTCCCCCTTCCTATGAAACAAATGTAGGAACCCGGAACCACTTTCACTAACTTCAGAAGAGACTTCAGAGTTGTAGAGAGGGAAAACCCCATGGATATATCAAGAAAATAAGATAGGAAGAAAATGAAGAAAAGTAGAGAAAGGTTAGAGAGAAGAAAATGAGATGGTTGATTACAAATGTGTGAAAAACAAATGAGACCAACACCCTCTCCACACATGGAGAGGGGTATTTATACTTACACCATGAGGCTTACATGCCTATGGGCTTTCTAACGATAACGGGGCCGGGTCGGATTACTTAGGGTTACTTGGGCTTTAGCCCATAACACGTGACCGATTAGATTACGTAAACGAGCTCGTTTACCCTTCTAGCCTATTACAACATACATGAGATAAAGACCGAGATTGTTAATATAATTTGAGGCTAACAATCTCCCCCTAAGCTTGGTTTCATAGAAGAGAATCCAAGCTTTCATGTAGACTTATAATAAACTGAGGCCAACAAATCTTCCCTCCCGCAAAGCTGGAGAGTTCATACCAGATTCAGAGCTTCCATGTTCACCAAACAAATATAGGCTAAGAATCCCCCTAATGTGTTGGTCTTTTCGAATTCCTGAGGTGAGATCATGAATCTTTGCCTTCCTTGGTACTATGTTGAGATTGCTTTGTCATTGTATTCGTTGGAGTTCTTTTGGTCTTTATTATGTTGGTAGAGGCTTTGTTACCGAGGGGGGTCATCTTGTGTGACTTTGGTGATCTTAATAGCCTTGCATTTCTTTCCGACTGGTTCCGTCCTATAGTACGTTCTGAGAACTTGAGAAAATCTTTTAGACCTTTTATAGTAGCTTTTGATCATGCTTGTTGCCGTACCTTGCGATCTTGTTGCAATGAGATTGCTTTTGTCGTTAAGCTCTTGTGATCTTGGTCTCTGTCTTTGTTGTAGGCTTGTTCCTTCATGCTGTGTGATCTTTGATCTTGAGCCTTTTCTTTTTGACTTTATCTTTAGTTCCGAGATCTTTAAATCTTTTCCTTGTTTGTCATTATCGTCTTTGCCATCTTGTGATCTTATGTCTTGACCAACATGCTCATACTATGCATCATCTTGAAAGCTTGCTAACAATCTCCCTTGACAATCTTTGTCTTGATAATCTTGATATCTTTAAGGAAGATCTTGAATATCAGAGTTTGCGGAAGTCTTTTTATTTAATTCTTGAGCTTTTTTGATTCTTGAATCTTGATACTTATAGTATGTCTTTGTAGCATGAGCATGAGCATGAGCATGTGGTAATGAATCCGACTCTCCATCTCCATCTTTATATGAATCCTAAAATAAAACAGTTAGCAATAAAGCGTGAGGACGAATATAGCTTTTTCATTCATCCGAATTTGGTTAGATTAACCTCCGGTTCTGTAGGGCCCTTTTACAGTATAAATATTGTACCTGTGATCAGGTAGATTCAAAGAATCTCCTTGACAGGGTTTCCAGCTCAAAGCGTAGGATCTTTTAACATAGATGTATTAGATTTACCAAGCTTGCTAGTTCTCATTACTAGAACCTCTCAAAGCAGACAACACGGTAAGAGTGAATCAGATAGTTACTATCTTTTTGATTAAGCCATCAATTCATTTATTGGAACAAGTTTGATTCACATAGAATCGCACCATTATTTCTTTCCAGTTGACACAAGTTTGATTCATATAGAATCGCACAAGTCACCTACCAAGAGCTTGTTTGATGTTGGATCAAGCAGGATTTCCATCTTCACGTTGAATACTTAAGTATCACTCGGATGTTCTGGCAAAATCACAAGGATAATGCGTAGGACTCTTGTTAACATATTGTGAACTTATTGATGTTCAGCAAGTGTTTGACATGGAATGTGTCCTAATGAGATTTATTTATTGATCTCTTGGCTCTAGACTCGATTAGTGCGTTTTGGTTTTAGTAATCGGAGGCTGGAGCTGACTGCCACCTATTTAATATCAACAATCTCGGAGTGAGATGTCAATAGATAACGTGTGTATCTCCGTGATAAATGAGACAAGTTTCTGTTGAGAGGAACTTGAATGGCTGGGAAGGGTTGTGCATTGCATCACTGGGTCCATGACGTCTTTCTTCAATATCAGAATTCATTTTTGTGAAAACCAATAGATTATGTATTGACCCGGTTTCTACCTAAGGTGTAGGGAGGACTTATTTCTTTAGACCCTTTATCCTTACATTCTTTTTCATTCTTCAACCCCTTTAATGCTTACCAAGACGTCATTACTAACACCTTGTTATGATTGTTCCAATGTTAGCTCGATCTTAGTCGGCATTATTCCCTTAAACTCATTCATCTCCAATCTTACATAAGGACTGCTATTTCTAACTATGGAGTGTCCTTGGGTAGATCCCTCCGGTTCTGGTTGGATCATAGGACTAATCCCTCCGGTTCTGGTTGGACTTCAGAATCGTCATGAATTAAAATGTTGTTGGGTATGAGATCGTAACCATAAAACCTTTTCCGAAGAGTATCAAGCACTTTAAGTCGATTAGATCACTTATTATTTTCAAGATCACATTTAATTACATTTCTACCCTTATTTTAAATACTAACGCACTTAGTTTTTGAAATACCATGTGATTAAAATTTGACTTGAAAATTCTATGGGGAGAAAATGGTTACAACATGAGTTATGTGGAACTGAAATTGCTCCCCCTCGATTTTACATATGTTTGACACCAAAAAAAGATGATAGCAAGTTGTAAAATAAATATAAAATTGAGGGTTAACATTGTTGAGCACACAATTTTGAAAGATTATAAATTGTCATTTAAGGAATTCTTGGAAAAAATTACTGCTCAACCACCCTATTTCATCTTATCAAAAACTTTCGTATTTAATAGTCATCATTATTTCTGTAGATGTTATTAAGACCTTTTATAATGTGTTGAATACATAAGAATTGTCATGTTATGATGTATCCAACAATCATTAAAACATTGTTTTTCAGAAAAACTCCCCCTCAAACTTTGACTCATTTAAAAAATGACACCAAATGTAGAATAATTGTCTTGTAAAACAATATGAGGGATGGAGTGTTGAACACGCAATTTTGAAAGATTTTGAATTGTCATTGAAAAATTCTTGAAAAATTGTGTTCAACTTTTTGAAAAACCAAATGTTAGAAGACTTCTCTTCTAACGCTAAGGATAAGCGCACTTATGCGTACACTCTCCTTTGTCGTTCGGGTCCGAGTTGCAATCTGAGAGTGATTACAAGTCATAGAGAAAATAGAAATGACATGTTTTGAAAACTTTTGTAACTCCTGTTCGAACTTCATTTACACGCCCGTGTCGATATTAATCAACATTTCTAGGTACGTAAATGTTATCGATTCCAAGAGACATGTCGAGAAGAATATTTTTTGAAACATTTTCTGATTTTTTGATTTTGTATTTTCTTTTTGAAATTTTATATTTTTGTATTTTTCTTTTTTCAAAAATATGTACATGTTGATGTTTGATGAAGTATCAAGCAGATTCATTTGTCAGAACCTCCAGTTCTGCTGGAGTCAAACATCTCATACCAATTCGCCTGACAAGATACTGAAACCTATCTTCGGATAGGGCTTTAGTAAACATATCAGCCAATTGGTATTCAGTTCTGACAAAGTACAATTCAATTATACCGTTTTCAACCTGTTCCTTGATGAAATGATACCGAGTATGGATGTGCTTGGTACGGGAGTGCTGCACGGGGTTGCATGATCCGAGTCCTTTCCTTTGTAGGATTTAAAGATGATACCTGCATGTAGTTAAGTGTACCTGCACTGAACATCAAGAGTTTTGTTGCATTCATATTGGTTAGTGGATTAGCGTCAATTTGAACCATTTGTGGGTTTTCCACCTCATGTCAATAACCGTGGTTATGCTAGCTTGAATATCATTCCAGTAGGAACCCCACCCCTAAGACCAACCTGTCTTGAAAAATTTTAACCCGTTGGTTTTCCAACCGTAAGACAAAGATCTATAAGTCCATTGTTTTCTCATGCACAACGAAGTCTTTTTGATTGAAGACCTATGTCTTTATTTTTTGGGGAATCTGTTCCTTTTCCTTGTCTCTCTGGTTTCCCATCTTCTTTGCAAAAAATGTTTGCTCCTACGGGTATGTATCTTAATTTATGTCTTATTATTGGATGGAACCTTAGCACGTGATGTTGACTTCATCCAAGAATTTTGTTACACAAGAATCATGACTTGGCAATTAAAGACACATTTCCTCTCATTCCTTTCCTGACATGTTGAGGCAACACAAATGTTTGAGTCAGAAAAACTCCTAGAATTCCCTTGAGGTTTCTGCTATGGGCACAAGCTTTTGTCGAGACACAACTACACTTAGATGTAGGGCCAATTCCTAGACTTTTTTTGTTATTGAACCAAGGTTTTTGGTTTGCCTAAAAACCGCTCAGTTAGTTGTGCTTTGTGATCTAGCAGAAGGCATCACACTTAGGTTCTGAATTCCCTACTATCCTACTAACTCTCTCTCTCTCTAATTCCCTCTACTTGCTTTCTTGTGATCTTTGTCCTTAGCTTCCTCTAGGGTATGCGTTATGAACATAGTGGCCATTGAGCTATACCTATAATGAGCCAGGGAGCAGCGAATCATGTGATGAGTTTTGCAACAGTCAAATTCTCGCTTTTCCCTTTTTCCTTAGGCAAATAATGTGTATTACTGATTATTTGAACAAATTGTTATGAGCATCAACTTGGGAGGCAAACCGATGCTTTGAAAATCTAGGTCCGTTCAGTACATAAAGCACAGTCGGATTGTCTAACAAACAGACTAGGTATCTCCTTTCTACGTGGTTTTAAAACCGGTTTCCCTAAGATTTGACGATTTTGCAAACTTAGAATTCACCGAACGATTTTCTGTTAATTTCCTTAACTTATTTTTTAATGCTGCAAATTGCAAACGCCTTTTCCTGAAGTTGAGCTTTGGATTTTATCATGTATTTGCAATCAAAGAAGTTGAGTATTCTAAGTTCCTTAGCTCTCGTTGTCTTGATAGAATCATACATTTCTTTGTAATGCCTTTTCAAAGTCTCCCTTTATCCTTAATTAACTTTAGCCACTTTATGTATCCAAGTTCGAATGTTTATTGTTTCCATTATAATCTAATGTCCATGTTTAAACCTTGGGTTCATTACTTTTAAATTACCTTTTAAAATTGACCATGTTAGCCCTTCTTGTTTAAAGGTTGATTTTATATTTAAGTTCAAGATTAACACAATGTTGTTTTTCCATTCTAAAAAATCCCTTTTTGAAAATTAGGCAACGGTCCCTTTTTAAAGGACGAATATTTTCCCAGATTCAAGAGATTGATTTTGAGAGTTCATTGTACTGGTTTTATCAGTTAATTTAACCAAGGCCAAAGGACATGTGTCATGACATTGTTCACATTCCCTGGTCAACCTTTTTTCCCTTCATTTATTGAATTCCAGTTGCACAGTATGGGCTGTTGTCACGAGAGTCAAAGAATATTGAAATCAGCATATGGTTTGTACCCAGCCTTTGTGCTCTTCAATCCAAATAGGGTCTGATATCTGCACATCAGCATGTGCAAAATCATTCCCGAATCTGCTGCTTGTATCCTTGCTCTTTTAAATTGCTGTCCCACTGCTTTCTCTGTATCAACCAAACTAGCATCTAATTGCTTTACACTCGAGATCCACCATATACCTCTGTTGTCTTCATTTGTCTTTCATTTCACCCAGCTGTTATACTCCTTGTTTTAATGCTTTGCTATTTCATCAATCCGACTTCTTTAAACAGATTTCCATGTGTTGGATCAGTTGTGTCACAGAATTATATGGAATCGCAAAGTTGAGTGTATTGGAGATAGTAGTTGAGCGTGTCATTACACCAAATTTATCATCCAAATAAAATAAACCGTGACTTGATGAACATCTGCAACTGTGTCTGGGTATCTTTAAAAGCAGCCATGGATCCAATCTCTCTCATGAAATCTTTCTTTGTCAAGTTTGCTATTCCTATGTTGATCCACGTATAGGAACATTTGAGCTTGTGAAAGGTCTCGTAATATCTTGACCAATAGAGTTCGCAAATAGCAACGGTTTTGAACCCAGACTCGGTTTGAGTTTCCTTTTAAAAGTCGTTGTTTGAAAGAAGCTTGAGTGTAAAGAGGATTGTCCGAAAAGAGACCATGCAACTCATCCTTTGCTTTGTCCTTGAAATTTGTTGCATCTTGTTGATCTTTTTGAATTAGAACAACGAAAATAAAGTATCTTTCGTTTCCATATTTTACTGAAAATTAGGAAGGGAAAATGATTTGAAGGGAGGAAAAATGTTTTTACTCTAAGTAGATGTGTTGGAATGACGTAGTGGTAAAATGAAAACAATCAAACGTCCCCGGGGATTTTTACAAGTCTCATGATTAACACAGAGAAAAGAATTGTGTCTTTTCCCCCCCCCCGCGGGGATTTTACAAAAATCAATAGAAAATTGTGAATGTTAATTGATTTGGTATTAAGTTTGTTTTGAATGTGAATTGAATGTCTTGAAAGTTTAAATTCCTAAAAAACTGACATTGTTCGCTTGCAAGAGTGCATATATTCCGCTTGACTTTTTTGGGAAATTACGAATTTCGCATTCAAAACTTTACAACATTTCGCTTGAATACTAAGTCTGCACATTTCGCTTGAAAGAAAAACCACATTTCGCTGGAACTCATGCTTGCATGTTTCGCTTTAAACATATTCCGCTTGAACTGACCACTGCATGTTTCGCTTGATATTATACATGTTTCGCTTGAACTTAATCTTGCATGTTTCGCTTGATAAACATATTCCGCTTGAACTCACAGCTCTGCAAATTTCGTTGAAAAATCAAACAATTTGGCAGAGTGTCTTCTATAAAATGTAATATTTCTTTCGCTTGAGCTAAAAACCTGCATATTTTGCTTCAAAATAATGTTACATATTTTGCTTGAAAATTTTATCGTGTAATTTCGCTTACCCCATACATGGTGTTTTCCCGCCTTGATGTCTTTTAATCAATGATTGACCACTTGTTGTCTTCTTTAGAAAACAACAAAAATGTCCCAAATATTTGTAAGGCTAAGAACGAGAGACTATGTTTCCCTTGTTTAGAACCGGTTGGGACCACAAATGAATAAGCAAAACTCAAATAAGCCACGAAAATAAGCTCCTAAATAAGCTTGAATAAGCCGAAATAAGCTCGAAATAAGCTTGAAAATAAGCCGAATCTTGAAAACTAAACAACTAGTTTGAAGTTAAGGTTTAAAGGACGAAGCTTTTGAGAGTTTAAGTAGCAAGAACACGAACCAAATAAGATAAACCAAATAAGCCAAGAAACTGTGAGCTTATTAGCAAAAATAAGCCATGAAAATTGAAAATAAGCCACAAGTTTTGATCTTATAAGCTCGAATCAAAACACAAAAGTTTAAACAATCAAAAAATGTGAGAAAAGTAAATAAGCAAACACAAACCAATAAAGCCCCCAAAAAAAATTGGGTAAAAACCCCGTAGCTTAACTGAAGGAAAAAATTAAGGACCACGAAAAATCTAATTTTGAGCTTATTAAACCACAAAACAAACACAATCTACCCGAGGCTCTTGATACCAAATGTCGAATCTAAAATAATCACTTCACTTCATTAAGATGAACAAGAAATTAAGCTAGGAGGTGATGAGAATTATAGAGAGAGAAACTAGAAAGAGAAACTAGAGAAAATGGGAGGATTATACTTTGCAAAAAATGAAAATGTTTACCAAATGAACCAGCCCACTCTTCCATGCATGGAGGAGTGGTATTTATACCTAAGACTATAAAGGCTTACTTGCCTTTTAGTATTTCATGGGTTGGGGCTCGGATTACATGGGCTTCGCCCGATACACGTGACCGGTTAAGGCTTACGATATTAAGATTCCCGTTTACCCCCCCGTCTAGCCTATTACAACATATATTAATTAATGACCGAGACCTAATATAATGTAATGAAAACGAACCTCCATTGTTTTCGACTCAATATTTTGAGGCTAACACTAGAAAATAAGCTTCACAAAATTAAAATAAGTAAAAACAGAATGGAGTTTGACCTCCAATGAGCTAATATCTCAAAATTTCAAATCCTCACAAACAATTTTCACTAACTGAAAAAAACACATTTTGCAATGAAAAAGAAGCCGTTTATTAGACTAAAAGCACTTAACACAAAAACTATGCCCAATTATCATCAACACACCAGATCAACTTAAAAAGACCTTTATATGGCTACTGATTAGGACACTAAAAACAAACACAAAAAACTACTCTTAAAAAATTCTGTTTTAAAAAAGTCTGAATTCAAATAAGTTATGTGAGATTGCTTTTGAACCACATATGTAACCAACTTTTGTGAAAAAAAGATGAAAAACAAGCCTTAAGACTATATAAAACTTTGAAAAACAACATAAAAACAACTTAAGAAAAAGGCTTGTACAGTTGCCTTGGGTGACCCCACCTGGTAAAAACCATTTTGGACCCCCACTTTGAAAAAGCCACTTAACCCAAACACCCTTTTAAACTTTTTTAAAAACCAATTTAAGGCTGATTTATTAGTCTGATTTCAGTAAAAGGGTTTGAAACAGATGGTAACAAAGTAATGTTTACAGCACGAAAAAGCAATAAGAGACAAAAGCAAAAGGCACAAAAAATAAGCAAATAAGGCAAATAAAGCCAGTAAAAGCAAATTAAAAGTAGTTTAATAAATAAAAACTAAACAACAAAGAACATTAAGCATTAAAACAGAGACAATAAGCATAAAGCTAACATAACAACTAAGCAAGAAATAAGCAGAAATAAGCACATGAACAGTAATAAGCAAAAATTGAAAAATGATAAAATGGAAACTCACAAAGGTCCACAGCTTTTGGCAAGGGAATAAGCTCTCAAATCACTTACAAACACCAACCAAAATTGCTTCCCAGAAGCTCTAACCCCAAGGCCATCCATGATTTTATACCTTGCTCAATTCTTTTTTTTGGACAGATTTTTTTTTTTGTGATTTTTAGTTTTTTAGACAGAAATGAAAACAAGTGTTTATATAAGCTTTCAATGGTTCAAAAGCTTATACAAGAGCTTAAAAAATTGTATTTAAAAGACAATTAAACTTAAAAGACAATATTTAAAGGAAAGCTGAAAATTTCATTAACTTGAAAAAAGGATTACAATGCAATAATTTAAATGACAGAAAAATTAAATGACAAAGTAATTCAGAGGACAGTATTAAAATTGGACAAACTGTTGTTTATAATACAAGACTGGACTCAACAAAATTCGACAAAAAACTATAAGCTACAAGGGACCTATATTTATACTAAAAACCTAGGTCTTCAAGTCTTCTTGTTGTGCTTGTTTACTGAGAGAGTTTAGCTGCTGTGTTTGTTGTGTGAGTAGAATCCAAAGCAAATCTCACAGCCATCCATATTCGCTTTTGTTGCCCCATACCATATGATCATAACCCTTTCATTTCCTTGTCTTTTTCATGGACCAATGGGGCGTTTTCCCCCCCCCCCCTCCCCCCCCCCCCCTCCCCCCCCTTCCCTTGGATTGCCAAGGTGGATATGGAGTGTAGTGAGGTTAAGGAAAGGATGGTTTTGTTTGGGTGGTGCAAGTATCAAGGTAAATTGAATAGGGGAGCAAGCAACAATGTCCTTGGCAAGAATTTGAATTTTTATATGGGTCATGGTAAATAGGTTTTGGAGTTTTGGCAAGAATGGTCCCGCTTCATTATAGGTTGGGAAAGTGGTATTACACAGAAGGACCTTTGAGGTGATGTAAGTTTGGGGATTGCCATAAATGGGTCCCTGAAGATGTTTACTTCTATTGCAATGGTTAGTCCTTTTATTAGACCCTAACTAATGAAAAGGTTAAGGTGATTTGTGGGCTAATGGTTGTTATCTTGTTTGGTACATAATATATTGGTAAAGGGCCGATTTTAAATGGAAAGGGTATTTGGGCCATTTTGGTCTTCTTAATGCACCTAATGGCCTGACTCCCCCACCCATTAGATGTGGTGCGGGGTTGGGCCCATTAACTGTTTCTTTCTCTTACTTCTTTTCTTTTCCAGTTTCGACGTTGGTTTTTGACTTTGATTTTTTTCGGGGTTTGGCTTTGACTGTTGACTTTGTTTGATCTTAGAACTTTTTTCCGATCTTCCATGCCGTGCTTGGTTTTTGGTCTGTATAGGGCTTGATTTTTTTGTCCTTTTGTCGATATCCGGTTCCTGCACAATATAAATGAAACATACAAATACAATTATATTTTTGGTAACTGTTTTGGTCATTTAAGGAGTCCGTTTTTAAAAGGTCAATGGAATGTGTATTAAATGCACCAACCAAAATCCCCCCCATACTAAACTATTGTCTTCCTCGACAGCAATGCTAACAAGGTAAACACTTAAGAAAACTACAATCTCAATTCCCCCTCTTACTAATTACCCCAAAAATCGAAAAGTAGCTAAGAAGTTTTCATCGAGGGGAATTATAAGAAATCCAATAGTTTTTAAGAAAAGAAGCCCCTGTTTTTTTAACCATTTTATTTTTTCAAATACCTACGCTTAGTCCCACACATATTTTTTGTATTTTTTTTTTCTTTCTCCCCCCCCCCCCCCTCATTTTTTTGTTACTATTTCATATTAAGCAACTAACTAAGATCGTAATTGACTTTCCCTAAGGTTATTTTTATAACTTTAAAGGTTCATACAACAAAGAACGCATTTCAGCCTAAAATGCCCCAAAAAGGATAAAAATCATCGTCCGCGACTTTTTCACACTTATTCCAAACCAGCTTAAAAAACAAAATCAACCAACCGTTAAATATATAAGTAAAGATGCTAAAACACTACTCCATATTTGTAACATGTGAACTTTCACTCGACCCGACAATATTAATATTATGGAAGTGTCTTAATTTCGAATTTCAACCATGGATCAACATTTTGCAAAATTTCTATGCTTCACGATTTGTTCCACCCGAGAATAATGAGTTTGAAGGCGAGATCATCCCATGTAGCGACTTTTCGTCTCGGCACAACAAATCCCAACTTAAACGCTAAGTGACCAGGCTTTTGACAACCAACTCACAGAGACTAAGTATCGGGACTACCACCGGACCTTTCGGTTTCACAAAAACCATCTTTAGGTATTCCTCCCGTATAATACATAGCTTATTAAGAAAACCTTAAAATGAAATAGTACTTAGTGTTCCAAAGAGCATATTTAAATTTAAAGAAAAAGAAATTTTTTCCCTAAATTTAATAAATTCACGTATTTACTACCTTAAAAAAATTACAACATCCATTAAACTAATGAAATCCTCGACCTTTTAGAAGGCTGCAACATCGGTTGTGAGCCGGCAAGATGCAGCAAACTTTTATCAGTCATGGGATACTACTATGTGCCTCATTTAGAAGACTACTGCAACATCGGATATGTAAAGCCGCAAGATGAAGTAATCCTTTATTTTAACCAACAGATTATAATATTTACCCCTCATTATTTTTTTCATTATTTTATATAAATATATTACCAAGAATATAGAGAAAATATCTATTTAAGAAATTTAAGTAAAAAATTTGAACTAAAATTAATATAGAAATCAAACATACAACAAAATATTGTTGATTTAAGTTTAATATTCAAAAATACACGTATTATTAATTTCGGGTTACAAGCTTATGATAAAAAAGCCACAAACAACACTTATGAGGTCTCTAAGATTTCCAAATAATCCTTGTTTAGCATCCAACTCATACTTAACTCTATCATTTTTCGTTCTTCGCAAATTTCCGCGAATGCTTAGTCTAAAAGTTAAGGAACAAGCTAGAGCTCAACACGCTCGATCGAGTCAAAATTTATTCTTATTCTACCCAGCAGGAAAGTCAAAATTGTGACAAAACACTTATTTTATTTTTGAAATTTTTTAAATTTTTTCATTTTTTTGGTATTTTGGTGGTAAAAACGGGATTACGTGAAAACAACGGCTGCAGGCATAATCAAATCGATAGATCCCCCCATACTAGAACTAAACATTGTCCTTAATGTTTTAAAAGAAGGGTTTCTACGTAAATCCAATCCCGTTTATAAGTGTGCTTAAAGATTAAACGTTAGACATAAGCAACTTTGGGAATTGGAATTCCAAAATGAATCTGAGGATTTGAAGCCTCTAGTATCGAAGGACAAAAACCCGGAGCACGAGAGCCTTAAAAAATCCAGTGTAATACCTGACATTACAATCACGCGGCGCAACACAAAACACGGAAAATGGAAGAGGCGAGCCTCTCACAACAAAAAACACTTATTCATTACTACTATTATCATTATAACTAGGATAAGCATGGGTTGCCACCCACGAAGCACTTGTTTTAGGTCACTTAGCTTGACCCACCGATCTCCTCCATACTTGAGATGGTCAAGGGGGAAGAAATGGGAGACATGGAACATCAAAATTATTATGGATGTCCTCTCCATAAGACAAGGAAAAAACTTCCATCGCTTTCAAAAATTTTAATGACCTTTGAAAGCTTTAGGGCCCCGATGAGATAATTCCGAGAGAAGAGAAGTAGATAACTCCTTAGAAGTGAGAATCCTAGGGGTTGAAAACTTTTCCTTCCCCTCATTTTCCTCGATGCAAAAACGAAAGTAAGTACGGACCCAGGAACTTCTTTGTGGAAAGAAGTACAAACGAGGAGGATTAAAATCCTCAAGAATAAAAGAAGCATTATGGTCTTCTTTACATTCTTTTTTTTTCCATTTTTTTCATAGTTGTGACCCTTCATAATAGGTTATTCATGAATGAGTATATAACCAGATAAAATATAAACTTTCCTCGTTGTTTTGGTTGAAGGAAAAGCATCAACCTCTCGGAAAAATTTTCCTCATAGGAAAATCGAGTCACACTCGTAAAAATGAAGGAAATCACTTGATCCAGGTGGATCCAAGTTCATGCAAATCAAGATATTTAGGAAATCACTTTGATTTTCTCATCCTTGGAAGACAAACAAGGACATCATAAGTATTTTCATTAAACCGGTCCCTAAAGATGCAAAAAAGAGTACATCACATAAACATCCCATAATATAGCTGAGGGATGAGTACAATCAAAGCAGTTCATTCATTGAACATCTCAAAAGGATATCAACAAAGAGTTGACATCGGGAAGAATTTTTAATCAACTTGAAATCTTCGAGAATAGAATCCATTTCCTCGATAGGATCTTGCTTAAGCAAAAGCTCTATTTCTCGAAGATCGGATTCGGCATCAAAGGGAAGGTAATCAATTCCTAATTCCTGGTGGAAAATCAAAAACGAGCGAGTTCACATCCACATTCGGCGAACTCCTCAAGAAAATAGTCGCTAGTCTCAGAATCACGGGAGACTAGGTGAAGAAGAAGTGGTACTTCTAAACTTTCTTTAAAGCTTTACTACAGCCACTAAACAGGGTTATCATGAATAGGGAGAGGAGATCTATGGTTTTTATCAAGATTTAGAAAGTTTGCGGAGAGACACACAATGTCTCCCTCCGATCCAAAAAAACATCATTAACTTCCAGTGAAGGGTTTTTATTTTATTTTTTTAAAGTCGGTATGAGAAGTGAGATAAGAAGTGGGATTGCCACTTGGATGATTGGTAATCTTTTCATTTGCAAACAAGTCTTCAAGATATTCTTTGTGAGAAATATTGTAGATATCAATCATGTTGATTGATTCTTTTTGAGGTGTATTAGAATATCTTGAAGTGTCATTTCTCATATTTAAGATCAATCTTTCGTCACCGTCACGGAGAATCATCTCTTCTCCGTGAACGTCAATCAAAGCACGAGCGGTCCGTAAGAAAGGTCTTCCCAAGATGAGGGGCCTCAAGGATCGCTTTCCCGATACTAAACTGTTGGAATGAAATCGGCTGGGAATGGGAATCTTCTTACCAGAACAAAGACATACTCTTGCAATACCAACCTGAAGTGCAATATCCCGGTTAGCAAGTTCAATCATTTGGGTGGAAATAAGCTCGGGTAAACCATTATTAAGAACTTTCTAAATTCTGATTAAAACAAAATATCTCCCTCCCATATCATGATAACCCTTTAAGTGGCAGATGACCACTTCTTCTTCAACCTATCTCCCGAGATTTCTGAGACTAAGCGACTATTTTCTGAGGAGTTTCGCCGATGAACTCGCTCGTTTATGCTTTCCACCAGGAATTGATTACCATCCCTTTTGATGCCGAATCGATCTTGGAAAATAGACAATTAGCTTAACCAAGAACCAATCAAGGAAATGGAATCTATTCTCGAAGATTCAGTTAAAAAAATTCCTCCCCGATGACAATCTAGTTGATACACCTTTATGAGATGTTCACTGATGAACAGCCTCTTATACTCCATCCCCCGCAATTAAGGGGATGATTAGCGATGATGACTCTTTGATCTTTTAGACCGTAATGAAAATACTTAGGATATCCTTTTGACTTCCAAGAAGAGGAAAATCAAAGATTTTCCTAAAAATCTTAATTGATTAACTTGACCCACCTGGATCACGGATTTCCCTTCCTTTTTACGAGTGGTGACATCGATTTTCTTATGAGGATTTTTCCGAGGTTGATGCTTTTCCTTCAACCAACAACGAGACAAGTAAATATAATATCCGGTATACCTCATTCATGAAACCTTTCTGAAAGTCACCAACTATGGAAAAAATGGAAAAGAAGTAAAGAAGACCACTAATGCTTCTTTAATTCTTGAGGATTTTAATCCTCCTCTTTATGAACTTCCTTTCCACAAAGAAGTTCCTGGGTCCGAAACTCTACTCTCGTTTTCATCCGAAAATGAGGAAAAAGTTTTCAACCCCGGGATTCTCACTTCTAAAGGAGTTCATACTTCTCTTCTCTCGGAATTATCTCATCGGGGCCCTAAAGCTTTCAAAGTCATTAAAATTTTTGAAAGCCCGGGAGATTTTTCCTTGCTCTTATGGAGAGGACATCCATATTTTGGATGTTCCGTGTCTCCATTTCTATCCCCCTTGACCAACTCAAGTATGGGGGGATCGGGTCAAGCGTGAAGATGCAGCTTAACTTAACGGCTAAGTCCCACTAGCCTAGGATAATGTATTTGGGTTTCCCGGAGAATTGTTATGTCAACGCGACACGTTGATAAAAGATTTAGATTTAATCTTTGAAATGGTTTGGTGGTTGGTTAAATAAATAAATTTAGAATATTCCCAAAGTGTGTAATATATATATACTTTATATATTACATGTGAAAAATAACCCTTATATAATTCTTACCGTGAATTATATCATAAAAACGATCAACCCGAAGATTTATGTAAAGTATATAATAATTTGCAAGTATTATATAAAATGTGTGAATAAATAATTAAATCCAATTATTTCGACAGCAATTCAATTGATAACAGACTTTGAATAAAAGCAGACAAATGTCTTAATGTTATAAATTAAACAACCGATGTTTGTAACCGTTCATAACGATTATAAAATATAATTCAATATTTTATAAATCATGTTTCGTTTCATTGACAGATCGTGTCTAAAAATAATTATCTCATTGTAAAAGTATTGTTTTCGTTCGTTGTCATGTTATTGTATAGTTATACTTTAATATTTTATAAAATATAACTTTAGCTCCTTTAACGGTTTAATAAACAATATAAGTTCTAGTAAAACATTATTCAATATAGAAATCTATATAAATTTCGCCATGACCTTTCTGTTTATAAAATGATCCCAAATCGAACGACTTTATTGCAAATCCACTTTCCTAATTTATTTTAATAGAAATTATTTTAACATTTCAAGAGTGTTTATTAATTATCATTTAATAAACATTATTTTCATATTGTAACTTCATACGAGTCATAGTGTTTTATATTCGTTCGTAGTCTAATATAATGTATCCGAAAAATAATAATTTGTCACATTTATTTAACCCATTTAACCACCGGTCAGATTATAATATTTATATCAATTCTTGGTATATATTTTATTAGTTAAGATTATATATTTCAAACGAACCCTTGTTGTTCCCCTCGTTGCTCTTGAGCTAAACCAAACGCACCCTTTGCGTCTGTCATCATAACACACGCACCCTTAATCTGTTGAAACTGCCAAACGCCCCTAATCCGTTATAAACAATAAAACAAACACCCCCTATTGCTGTTTCATTAACCAAACGCACCTTTGGTCGGTTGTGACCACAAACCCATGCACTCGGTAGGTGTTACTATCAACCGCACCCCCGGCTGTCCCGAGCCAAACCCGACAACCAAACACTCCCATCCTAGGTTGCATTCACAACCAATAGCCCGGCTGTGAACACAACCAACCGGACACGAAACACCCTCATTTTTCGGGTCTATCCGAACCCACAACCCGGCTGGTACCACGCAAACCAAACCCTTCCCATCCACAATCAA
This sequence comes from Tanacetum coccineum, assembly GCA_026074375.1. Taxonomy (NCBI): domain Eukaryota; kingdom Viridiplantae; phylum Streptophyta; class Magnoliopsida; order Asterales; family Asteraceae; genus Tanacetum; species Tanacetum coccineum. The sequence continues at coordinate 67,254 of BQNB010012098.1, forward strand.
AACCAGTTTGTGTTAAACCTCATCCCGACCCCGCTGTCCCTAGCATTGGCCCCGACACCCCGCCGGTCACGGACAGCCACCCCGGCTGTCCCCGTGCCCTTACCGATCCAAGGTCACCCGGTGGGTGGTATAAACAAGTCGACGCACACCCCTCCCCGGCTGGTTAACCCGATACACAAACATACACCCTGATGTTAGGTGAAAATACAAACCAACCGAGCCCTATCTTGGCTGTAAACATATCAAACAAACACCCTCCCGCTTATAAACCAAACCAACAAACACATCCCTTGTGGCTGTTCCGACCCAACTCACAACCAAAGTCCCCTAGCTGCTAAACCCAACCCGACCCCGGCTGTGAACCCACGACAAACGCCCCCTTGGGCTATTTTGCATAACCAAAACGCACCCTTGGCAGGTGGTTTTTATAACAACCAAACAAACACCCCCTTGCGGGGTTTTACAACATCAAACGCACCCTTTTTGGTTCATAAATAAAACCAAACGGACCCTTGGGGTGATATAAGACGAACCAAACACATCCCTCGTGGCTTTCTTGCTGCCACCCAAACCCAACACGCCCTTGGGGTGGGCTGCCACAGAAAACAACACCCCTTGTGGTTATAACCTAAACCCGAGCGCACCCTTCGTGGCTTGTTACACGTGAAGCTAACGCACCCTTGGTGCTATAAAGGTGGCGGTGGCGAGGAGATGGAGGTGGTGACAGTGGGGTGGAAGAGGTGGCGCGTGGAGGAGAGTGGTGTAGGGGATCGGGTAGATCCGGAGGTGGGGAGTGTTTTTGGTTGATTTGTCGTTTTTTACATTACGCGGTTGCTGTTGTTGTTCCACGTTAAGTCCGAGTGATCCTAGGGGATCGGGTACATCGGGTTGTGGGGAGTCTTTTTGTGTTGTTGGCCGTGAAAAAAAATTCCTCGCGGAAAACTTTTCCATGGGGGCCTAGGGCGGGCGACGATGGGTGGTAGGCCGGAAAGTTGGCCGTGAGAAGCTGGTGGCTGGGCCGCGGGTGGGCATGGTACCTGGACATGGGAGGAGGTGGGGGAGAGAAATTAGTAAGAGTGTGTGTGTATATATGTGAGATGGAAATGAAGTAAAATGTAAAATTTTTTGTTTATATATAAAATTTATAAAATGAATTAGAAGATGTATAATAGTCTAGGGTCTATTGTGTAACTTTTTAATGAACTTTTGATAGAAAGCGGTTCGGGGACTCATTGAGCGACTCTAACGGTACGTTCAACTCTTTGAAACTTGCGCCATTGTTTTCCGAATTCATTTTCTGATAAAATTGCGTATATACTTGATGAGTTTCATAAATATGTTTATAACATTTAATAAAATACCTGTTATTCATTTTGTGAACATTAGGTTTCGTCTTGTCCTAAATTAAAATTGGATTTGCAACTCGGAGTATTAGCGTTATCCGCACGCTGTTTAATAAAATGATGACCAATTTATTTAATATTTTTATTAAATAAATACTGATACTCTTAAAAAACAAAAAATTTAATTGTTTTTTGTGTTCGCAGTCGTATAATGTTAGTAAAAATTGTTTGCGGTGTGTTTTACCCCTTTTCGGCTCGTTTCCAGGTCTCGGGCAAAACTGAAAAGTTGTCAGGAATGTCGTTTCTCATCGAATTGCTTTAGGGTCCGAGACGTGAAAACGTGTTTTAGATGGTTGTTCTTGTAAGTCAAACCAGACCTAAAAGTCAAAGGGCTAAAATAGTTATCTTAAAAATCCGAAAATCTCGGTGTTACGAGAAATTCTGTTGAGCCAACAGTCAACTCAAGACTCTTGGTAGGTGACTTACGAGCTTCTCTATTGAATCACACTTCTGTCAACTGGAAAGAAACGATGGTGCATTCAATGTGAATCAAATTGTTCGGGAAATGAATTGACGGTTTGTTTAATCATGAAAGATTAGTAACTATTTGATTCCTCTTACCGTGTTTGTTCTACTTTGAAGATGTTCCTCGGTTAATGAGAACTAACAAGCATGTAGTAAACATCTAATACAATCTGTGTTAGGAAGGACACCTTTAGCTATTGAGGCTAGAAGACCCTGTTAGATAGGAGATTATTTAAAATTCTACCTGATCCAAGGGACATTATTTATTACTGTAAAATGGTCTACGGAACCAGAAGGTTAATCTAACCAAATCCAGACGAATGACAAAGCCATATTCGTCCATACTCCCACGTTATTGCTAATGTTTTATTTTGGATATCATAAGATGGAGATGGTGATGCCCTCCTATTCCAGCTGAAGTCGGTTCATTACCACATGCTCATGCTCGCTAGAACTACAAAGACCATACTATAAGGCATCGGATTCAAGAACATTAAAAGCTCAAGAATTTTAAAGACAAGAGACTTCCGCACCCATAACTTCGCTTGAAATACAAGATCTTCCTTTAAGATATCAAGTCTATCAAGAGAGATTGTTAGCAAGCTCTTCAATGGATGATGCCAAAGAATGAGCGTCAAAGACACAATGTATCACCAAGGCTCGGCAAAGACGATTAAGATAGACAGGATAAGAGATTTAAAGATTCTCGGACGAAAAGACAAAGTCAAAAGACAATGACAAAGGTTAAAGATCAAAGATCAAAAAACATGAAGGAACAAGCCTACAACGTTGACAGAGACAAAGATCATAAGAGCTTAACGACAACAGCAATCTCATTAATCTCACGAAGGAATGTCACAATGAACTCACTTCGGGGGAGATTGTTAGCCTCAAAATATTGAGTTAAACAATGGAAGTTCGTTCATTAATTATATTAGGTCTCGGTCATTAATTAATATACGTTGTAATAGGCTAGACGGGTAAACGAGCTCTTAAATGTAAGCTAACCGGTCATGTGTATCGGGCAAAAGCCCAAGTAAACTTCAGCCCGGCCCATAGAAATACTAAAGGCAAGTAAGCCTTTTAGTCTAGGTATAAATACCACTCTCCATGGATGGAGAGTGGTTTGGTTCATTGTATAATTCATTTGCAAGTAATCATCTCATTCTCTCTCACTTTCTCTCTCTACTCTCTCTCTACATTTCTTTCTCATCTCCTTCCTAAATTTTTTATTCTTAATATGAAGTGGAAGTGGTTTCTTAGATTCTACATAGTCACTGCACATATTTTGCCTCAGAATGTGAAGTCCATTTTAAAGAACACAAATGTGATTGCTCCATGAATGTATAAAGTGCACACAAAGCCTAATCAAACTAGAACACCACAGTTTCCCCAATACATTTGGAAAACTAACAAACGCATGTCTTTCTCTACATGAGTAATTCCCACTACTAGTGTTAGCATACCATAGGTTAAGAGAAATCGATTGGAAGATAGAGTCATGCATAACAATAGTGAAGGGAAGAAACGACAAGTAGAAGACCACCGTTGGAATTTTAAGTTTTCTAATAATAAAACATCTATAACTGCGTGTAATGACAGTTTGAATGCTAAGACCTCGAATGTATACTTTGTTTGTGTTACTTGTGGAAAATGTGTGTTGAATGGTAATCATGATATGTGCGTTCTTCATTATATTAATGGCGTCAATTCTAGGACTAAAATGCCCATGGCTTTGCCTATTAGTACTAGAGAACCCAAACGAACTGTAAACCAATATGTTGCAACACCCCTTAGAAGAACAGTTGCTTTAGAATCCACTAACCAGAAACCAAGAAGCACTATTAGGAAGCTATATGAGCATGTTAGTAAGACATGTAGTTGGTGGTATCCTATGTTTACACCATCTGGATACAAATGGAAACCTAAGTCCCCAATAGGAAATGTCAACATAAATGTTAGTATACCTCTAGGAAATGAATCTAGAACTGCTAATATTTTGGAACCTATGACTCTTAGGTGTTCCACTCTGTCCAATACTCCATTGTATTCTAATTCTTTTGCAGCTCGTAGAGATAATTCTATTCATCGTTGACTTTGGGTGCTCAAAGTACATGATGGGAAATCTCAAGCTTCTAAGTAATTTTGTAAAGAAATTTATGGGTACGTTGATGTTTTGAAATGATCAAATTGCATCGATTCTTGGTTATGGAGATTTGGTTCAGGGAAATATCACTATCAAAAGGGTTTATTACGTCAAAGGGTTGAATAACAATTTATTCTCTGTTGGTCAATTCTGTGATGCGGATTTGGAAGTTGCTTTTCGGAAGTCTACATGTTATATTCATGATTTGAAGGGAAATGATCTACTCACAGGTTCTCGTGGCACATATCTATATACCATCACTCTTCAAGACACATCCACTCTCAATCCAATTTGCTTAATGGCTAAAGCTTCATCGTCACAGGCATGGTTATGGCGTCGTTGTCTCTCATATTTAAACTTTAATACCATCAACTTGCTTTCGAAATATGATATTGTGACTGGCCTTCGCAAATTGAAATTCATTAAAGATCATCTTTGTTCTTCTTGTGAGTTGGGGAAAGCAAAACGTAAGTCTTTCAAGACTAAAAATACCCCAAGCTCAAAGAGTCATTTACAAATTCTACACATGGACTTATGTGGTCCCATGAAGGTAGAAAGCTTTAATGGTAAGAAATATGTGTTGGTAATTGTTGATGATTATTCACGATATACTTGGACTCACTTCTTGAGATCCAAAGACAAAACACCAGAAGTTCTCATAGATTTCCTCAAACTTGTTCAAAGAAGACTTCATGCTCAAGTAAGAACTGTTCGAACTAACAAAGGCACATAATTCTTGAATAAAACTCTTCATGCATACTTTGCTCAAGAAGGGATTGAACACCAAACATCCATTGCTCGAACACCTGAACAAAATGGCGTTGTCAAAAGACAGAACCGTACTCTTGTTGAGGCTGCTTGAACAATGCTAAGCGTCGCTACAGTTCCTTTATTCTTTTAGGATGAAGCAATTGCAACAACATGTTTTACTCAAAACCGTTCACTCATAATTCCTCGACATGAGAAAACACCTTACCACATCATTAATGGCCGAAAATCGTCTGTTAAGTTCTTTCACATTTTTGGCTCTCTTTGCTACATCATCAGAGATGGTGAAAATCTTGACAAAATGAAAGAAAAAGGTGATGCATGTATTTTTGTAGGGTATTCTACCCAGTCAAGAGCATACCGAGTGTAAAACAAGAGAACAAAAGTAATAGTCGAAACCATTCATGTTAACTTTGATGAATTGCCTCAAATGGTGTTAGATCACGTCAGTTCTGACCCTATTCCACAATGTCCGACTACGACACTTGAACATGCTAGTTTAAGTCCCGTTCCCCAAAGTCAAGAAAAAGTTCCTCATTTAGCTGAGATGATAACAATGTCAAATGAGCTGGATTTTCTATTTAGTCTGATTTTTGATGAATTAATCAATGGAACTACTCAAGTTGTGTCAAAGTCTTCCGCTGTAACTGCTGTTGATGCACCTAATCAACGTCAACAACAACACACAACTCCATCTACTTCAACAACCATTACTGCAGATACACCTCTATTGAACATTCAAACAACACCTGAAACTACAAGTCAAGCAACAACTGTCCCTGCCAATGAGACCATTATTCAAGCAGAAACTAATAAAGAATATGCATAAGTTGACGAAGACGAATTTATCAACATCTTTAGTACATCGATACAAGAACACATGGAGACATCTTCTCGATATGTTGACTCATCAGACATGCATACATTCTATCAACGACACCCTTCAGAACATCGTTAGACAAAAGATCATCCGTTAGAACAAGTCATTAGACATCCTTCTTAATCAATTAGAACAAGACGTGAGCTAGAAACAAATGGCGAGATGTGTATGTTCGTAGTCACTGTGATTCGATCCGAACCGAAAAACATCAAAGAAGCCATGGCTGATTCTGCATGGATTGAAGTGATGCAGGAAGAAATTCACCAGTTTGATCGATTAGATGTATGGGAATTAGTCGACATACCACTCTGCAAAAATGTCATTAACATGAAGTGGCTCTGGAAAAACAAACGTGATGAGGAGAATACTATAATTCGCAACAAAGCTCATCTTGTAGCTAAGGGATACAGCCAGCAGGAAGGAATTGACTTCGAAGAGTCATTTGCTCTAGTCGCTCAATTGGAAGTTGTCCGGTTATTCATTACGTATGTTGCACACAAATCATTTCCAGACGAAAGAAGTGTACGTCAATCAGCCAGACGGATTCGTAGACCCACATCATCCTGATAAAGTTTGTCGTCTCAAAAAGGCATTATATAGACTCAAACAAGCTCCAAGGGCATGGTACGATGAACTCTCTAACTTCCTGGTATCCATAGGATTCTCCAAAGGTTCTATTGATCCAACTCTGTTCATTACTAAAAAAGGGGAAGACATATTGCTTGTGTAAATTTACGTTGATGACATCATTTTTAGCTCTACGAACCTAAAACTTTCAAAAAGGTTTGAAAAACTAATGCAAAGAAAGTTTGCAATGTCTATGATAGGGGAGCTGAAATTCTTTTTAGGAATTCAGATCCACCAATCCCCACGTGGTACCTTTATAAACCAAGCTAATACTTAATAAGCATAGTATGACCTCATATGATAGAATTGGTACTCCAATGGCTACGAAACGCCTAGATGCTGACTTGAGTGGAACTTCGATCGACCAAACAATATATCGTTGTATGGTCGGAGCACTCATGTACCTCACAACAAGTAGACCAGATATTGTACATGCAACATGTTATTATGCTCGCTATCAAGCGAGACCGACTGAGAAACATCTCACGGTGGTTAAACGGATCTTTCGGTACCTTAAGAATACCATTAAAATGGGACTCTGGTATCAGAAGGACACCAGTTTCGAACTTATTGCTTTTTTAGATTTTGATCACGTGGGTTGTCTTGATTCATGTAAAAGTACATCTGGTGGCATACAATTTCTAGGAGGTGATAAGTTAGTTAGCAAGTCGTCCAAGAAGCAGAACTACACTGGAATGTCTTTAGCAAAAGCCGAGTATGTGTCTTTAACTACGTGATGCGCTCAAGTTCTATGGTTGATAACTCAGCTCATAAATTATGGCTTTCACTTTGATAAAATACCTATGTATTGTGACTCAAAGGCAGCCATAGCTATCTCGTGCAATCCAGTCTAGCATTCTCGTACCAATCACATTGATGTCAGATATCACTTCATAAAGGAACAGGTTGAAAAGGGCATTGTTAAATTATTCTTTGTCAGAACTTGTTGGGATTAAAAGACTTCATGATGATCTTGGAGTTACTACTACTAAGGTTTATGTTACTACTGCTAAGTAAATCTTAGTGCTATTCAGTAATCTTAATTAAAAATATGCTAAGTAGTTAGTACTGCTAGTTTATAGTTACTACTGCTAGTATAACTTAGTACTGCTAGTGTAACTTAATACTGCTAGTGTATATTAGTACTGCTAGTATATGTTAGTACTACTAGAGTAAAGTTAGTACTGCTAGTGAAGATTGAAGAAAATATTCTAAGTAGCTACTACTGCTTGTACACAGTTAATGTTGTTGGTGTATAAGTTACTACTGCTTGTTAAGAGTTAATGCTGCTGGTACAAAGTTACAACTGCTGAAAGATTACAACTGCTGAAATATTACAACTGCTAAAAGATAAAGATTGCTTGAAGATCAAGATTGCTTGAAGATCAAGATTACTTATGAGATAAGGATTGTTATTTATAGAATAGAAAATTGAGAATATTGTAAGTTTTAGTAATATATTGTAAATCGACTAGGACTCCTTGGTGTATAAAAGGAGGTCTTAGGGCATAGAGTTTGAGATTATAATCTAGAAATATTTTGTTTTGATATCGATATAGCTTTAAGGTTTTGTAACCCTAATACTAGTTAGAGTATTCATATTAATATATTGAAGCTTTGTTTGTTAATCTGTGTGTTCATTAGAATTACTATTCTATTGCATATTCTTCTTATTGATCAAAGATTAGATTTTGCATAATCTTTGATATATTTTACAAAGTTTCTATCATAGTTGTGTAGGATTTATCTTGCATAACTAAACCTTACACAAGCTAAGGAATTCAAGATCCATTCAGGTAAGATCAATAAGTGGTATCAGAGCTTGTTGCTTTGAGAAACTTTGCTAAGAAGACATGGATCAAGACTCAGTACATATGGTGGCTGCATCAAAAGTTCCTATGCTCAAACCAGGTGAGTATAAGCTTTGGAGGATGAGGATGGAATAGTACATCCAGATGATTGATTATTCTCTATGGGAAGTTATAAAGAATGGTAATGCACCTCCAATAACAAAAGTTGTTGAAGGTGTTGAGACTACAATTGCTCCTACAACTACTGAAGAAAAGGCACAAAAAAGGTTAGAGTTGAAGGCAAGAATCACTTTATTGATGGGCATCCCTAATGAACATCAATTAAAGTTTAACTCCATCAAAGATGCCAAGTCATTGCTGCATGCTGTTGAGAAGAGGTTTGGAGGGAATGCTGCTACTAAAATAACTTAGAGGAATCTTCTAAAGCAGCAGTATGAAAATTTTATTGCATCTAGCTCGAAGGTGTTAGATCAAACCTTTGATAGGCTTCAAAAGCTTATCAGTTAGTTGGAGATTCATGGTGAAAGTATCTCACAAGAAGATGTGAATCAAAAGTTGATGTATGCTTAAACACACATCTTTTGTACCCCGTAAAACACTATAAAACGGACTAAAATGCTAAAATATGCTTAATTATATTGCAAATATATTTGTTTGGTATTTTTATGTCTTGTAGGTAAAACGGATTGAAAACAATGCAAAAACAGGTATTTGTGGGTTCGTTTCGATCAAGAGTGCTTAATATTAAAGATCAAGACAAAGTCGTGAAAAGTCCCCGAGCATGCCATTGGAAAGAGAGCGAGAAAACGAGTCTAACGGTGCCCTCGGATCTTATTGGGCCAACCTATAACCCATTTAAATGGGTCGGGACAGCCCATGGTTCACATAAGCCCATTACTAAAGTCATAAGCCCTTTTCAAGCCCATTCCAAATCTGATTTTTAATATTGAAGTGTGGGGTGGTGATGCAAGCATGACGTCAAATCACATGCTGCTTAAATAAATAGAAATGCAATCACGTGATAGAGCACTAAGTTGGAAGGGGCGAGTAAGCTATTGACACGTGGCTGGGAACTCAATTTAAATCAGTTGTAAAAGAAAGCATTGCACAAAAATGATCCAATGATGGGAATTAACTGCGTACGAGGTATGCATAATGATAGTCCACATGTCACTCATTGAATGGTGGATCCAACTCTACACAATTCGTGATTCGAGGGAGATCTAATAACATGCAATCATTGGCTCTTCAAATTGGTGCAAATTTACAAACTCACCCCTAAGCCTTGGCTATAAATGGATCGCACCCCCTACAAGTTTCGTTGGTTATCTTAGGAGTAGATTAGGATAGTTTTAGCTTATTTTCATTTTCCAGCTTATTTTTGTTAGTTTTAGCTTATTTATCATTCATAGCTTAATGTAAATAGCGGTTTTCAGCTTATTTCGGATTATTGTAACTAAATTATTTGATTTAGCTTATTAATGAAGTATTGTTCTTAATGTGCTATTTGCTTAATTCAAGTGCTTATTTTCTGTTTTCTTATTTATTTTTTGAGCCTTTTCTGATCTAAAAAGCTTATTCATAGCTTATGTCAGATTCACTTGTTAGCTTATATAGTTTAAAAGTCCTTCTTCAATTTAGCTTAATGTGTTGGTTAAGGTTTTGGTAAAGTTTTTACAAGTGCTTATTTTGATTTATGTTTGCTTATTAGGTTTGCTTATCTGTTCGTCTTTATTGTTTTAGTTTAGATCTCATCTTGTTTTGCTTCGATCTTATTTAGCTTCTTGATTTATATGCTTACTTTCTTTCAAAAATGCTTATTTAGTGTGGTTTAGCATCTTATGCTTATTCTATCTGGTTTGGCTTATTTGAAGCTGTTTAGCTTATCTGAGTGCTTTTCCTATTAAGCATAATGTTTAGATTAAGAGCTTATTCCAGTTTAGTGGCTTATATATGACCTTGTTTAGATCTTAGGACGTAGAATGCTTATTTTGATTCTGTTTTTGCTTATTGATTATTAGTTCTTATCTTAGTTTTAATTGGCTTATTTTTGAGGTTCTAATATAAAAAGCTTATTTGAATCGTGTTTGAGCTTATTAGCTTTTGATAAATTAGTTTAAATTGGGTCCATAAAACTCCCACTGTTAAGTTGCGTTTGAATTGTTGATAACAATTTGGCATGATTGTTTGATTTGTAGAATCCTCATTGGGCTTAGTTTAAACTGTTAGGCCTTATTCGTTTTGCTTAGGCCATATTTTGCTTGGTTGGGCCTGCGTAAGGGTCATTGTTAGGTAAATTTAGATTGGGCCTGCATCTTTAATTAGTGAATTGCTAGTATAGGAAATTGTTATAGCTGATTTTAGTTAATAGTTTAATGTTTATGTTGTTTCATTTTTGGTACCGATCAATTTATGAGGCGTGGAGCTTAAAGGTTTATTTAGCTAGACCGAATTTGATTATTTGCTTTAGCTAAATAAATCGGGTGGTATTCGTTTAATTGCGGCTCTCCAATTCGGTTCCATTTTCTATCCTTTTTCAATTAATTAGTGTAGCTTAAAATAAAAATGTTTTGCTTTGAGATTTTGATCATTACGAGTAGCGAGTAGTTTAATTAGTGCTTGTTAAGTGATAATGTGAATTGAGAGTTAAGTGTGGATTTGAAAAAGGGTTTAATTAATTAATAATCTTTGATTATTTAGATTTGTAGTTTGAATGTTTTGAAGGGCAAAAGCCGAAGAAATAGTCAAACTACACATCTAGCAATTAATATCTTTTTGAGAGATTTTTGTCAAAATAAACCAACATTGTGAGATAATTATCTTTTCAAAGGAAATTAATTCGTTAATAGACCTTAATTCACACTTAATGAACTTTTCACATCACTTAGCAAGTATTTGCATTTTAATAATCATTTAGATCATTTTAGCATAATTCATGTAGTTTAACTGATTAGTATAATTCTAGAATTAATATTAGTATAATTTTTAAATATAGTTTTCTAAAAAGTAGTTTAATTTTTAAATCCAAAAATCTTAAAAAACAATCAAGCATTTTTTTTCTTCAAAACATTAACATGGATTTCAATTCATCTCTCGCCGAGGAAACGACACTCGGAAGATAGACTATTACTTTTCCTAAAGTAATTATCTTATCTAACGGGATATACTATATATTATTACGACACGCGTTTAACGTTTATTAGAAGTTCTTAAGAAGTCTGTCACCAGAATGGAACACACATACCATTGTGTGGAGGAACAAGCCTGAGATAGATACATTAAGCATGGATGATCTTTACAACAACCTGAAGATCTATGAACCAGAGGTCAAAGGAACATCAAGCTCAAGCACAAACACACAAAACGTAGCCTTTGTGTCCTCAAACAGCACCAGCGGTACAAATGGAGCAATAAATACTGCTCATGGAGCTACAACTGCTAGCACTCAAGCTACTGCTATTAACTCAACAACAATTGACAACTTGAGTGATGCTGTCATCTGTGCTTTCTTTGTAAGTTAACCAAACAGTCTACAACTTGACAATGAGGACTTGTAACAAATTAATCTTGATGATTTAGAAGAGATGGATTTAAGGTGGCAGATGGCTATGCTAACAATGAGGACAAGGAAATTCTTAAAGAACACTAGAAGAAAGCTTACTGTTAATGGTAATGAGACCATTGGGTTTGATAAGTCCAAGGTGGAGTGTTACAACTGCTACAAAAGGGGACACTTTGCAAAGGAGTGCAGGGCTCCAAGGAACCAAGAAAATAGAAATATGGAGAACACAAGAAGGGTTGTGTCAATGGATACAACTACTTCTAATGCTTTGGTGTCTTCTGATGGTTCTGGTTCTGATTGGAGTGATCAAGCAGAAGAAGGTCCAACTAACTTTGCACTTATGGCTTACTCTTCTACAAGTTCTAACTCTGAGGTATTTACTGATTCAAATTGTTCATCATCTTGTTTGGAAAATGTTAAAGTTCTTAAAGAACAAATTGAACAACTGTTAAAAGACTTAAGGACATCTAAGATAAATGCTATTACTTATAAAACAGGGTTAGAATCTGTAGAAGTAAGACTTCTAGTTTATAAGAAAAATGAGTCTATTTATGAAGAAGATATCAAGCTCTTAAAACGTAAGATTTATTTAAAAGAAGTAGCCATTATAGAGCTTAGGAGAAAGTTGGAACTGGCTCAAAAAGAAAAATATGAAATTCAGCTAACAGTAGAAATTTTTTAAGGATTTAACTAAAAACTTAAACAAACTACTAGATTGTAAGATATTTTATAAGTGCAAAACATGTTTAGGGTATAATGTTGTTCCACCTCCTTATAAAGGAAACTTTTTGCCCCCAAAACATGATTTGTCAATCTCTGGTATAGAAGAGTTTGTAAATGAGCCTATAGTTAGTAAGCTTATTGTTATCCTTAAATATTATTCTTTCACAATAATAAGCAAACCCAAATAAGCCCTATATGAGCCGAATATAAGAAAGAAGAAAAGAGAGAAGAAAAGAACTTGGAATTTTAGATTAAGAGAGAGAATTGGAGGATTACAAGTGAACAAATGTAACCAACACCCTCTCC
>BQNB010012099.1:3435-79939 GCA_026074375.1 Tanacetum coccineum
TAATTTTTCTTAATGGCTTATGTGCATTTTAGTACATAACCCGGACTTCAAATAAAGAAAAGTTTATCTATAAAGATAACTTATCCTAACAACGAAAAATCAAATTTCTCGGTCTTGAGTATGTTATACAAGACATTCAAAGTTTTATGCTCAAGAAAAGGATAGTGTATGCATAAGTGCATTTATCCTTAGCGTTAGAAGAGAAGTATTCTAACATTGGGTTTTTCAAAAGTTAAACACAATTTTTCAAGAATTTCTTAATGACAATTCAAAATCTTTCAAAATTGTGTGTTCAACACTCCATCCCTCATAAAGTTTTCAAAGACGACCATTTTACAATTGGATCAATTTTTGAGGGGGAGTTTCTCAAAAACCAAAGTTTTAATGATTTTAAATACATCATCTCAGAACTATTCTTATGTATTCAAAACATTATCAAAAGTCTCTTAATAACAAATCAGTAATAATGACATAACTCACATTAGAATGTTTGTTATAAGATGATCCAGTGCCTGAGCATAATTTTTTAAAAATTCTTCAATGACAATTCATAATCTTTCAAAATTGTGTGCTCAACATTGTCTCACCCTCAATTTTATATTCTTTTTACAACTTGATATCATTTTTTGGTGGTGTCAAACATATGTAAAATTGACGGGGAGCAAGAAGAAAAACTTCCTCATAATTCATGCTGTAACATTTTTCTCCCCATAGAATTTTCAAGACAAATTTTAATCACCTGGTATTTTAAAGACTAAGAGAATTAGTATTTAAAATAAGGGGAGATATGTAATTAAAATGTGGTCTTAAAAATAATAAGTGATCTAAAGACTCAAAGTGCTTTATACTCTTACCCCATGTGCAAAACACTTTTGTTTATCGATGCACGTGTGAAGAGGGAGTTTTTCTAAAAGATGAAACTCTCAAAGTGTCAAACGATTTTGATAATTCTATCAAACACTTTGATTGGTTTTCAATGGTTTTATGGTTACGATCAAATACCCAACAACCTATTAATTTTACGACGATTCTGAAGTCATAAGGTGGTTAGGTTAGGTATTAGTCCTATGATCCAGCCGGAACCGGAGGGATCTACCCAAGGACATCCCATAGTTAGAAATAGCAGTCCTTACGTATGATTTGGAGAAGAATGAGAAATAGGAATAATGCCGACTAAGACATGAATTAACACTGGAACAATCACAACAAGGTGTTATGTTAGGATTTCATTTTATGTGACAACATTATAGAATTACCATAGTTTATCATACCACCATACACATGGACTAGAATAGGCAATATAGCATACTTGTGTAATGTATGGTGGTATAAATACCCCTCTATGGCTTTCATGGAGGGGTTGAGACTCTTGTATTGTTTTTCTTCTATATCTATTTTACACATTTATTTCTCTCTCTAGCTCTCTCTTTCTCTCTCTCTCTAAACATGACTATCTTGTGGTTTGAGTCTCCCCGATCACCGGATTAATAATTCTTTAGTTTCTTCAATTGGTAATAGAGCATAGGTTACGATATTGGGTCGGTTGTGTATTTATGGTCCCGTTGGTCTCAAATCAATCATGATTTAGTCACTTGTATCATATTTAATGGTCGGTATGTAAATTTTATGTGTTTTGGTCACGTTGCTTATGGTTGTGGGTTAACAGTTCAAATCATATGTTCTTTTACTCCCAAAACTGTCCAAACATATATCCAATGGTCTAAAGTCTCTTATTTTTCTTTTTCCACAAATCTGGTTATGTTTTAGGGTCAGTGCGAAGCTTTAAACATATTCTAGGCTTATTGGGTGCTTTAGAGCTAATTTTCGTACCATATTTTCTGGGCTCATTTTGAAGGCTGCAAAACATGTTTATGAAGGGTGTGAAATATGACATTTTTTGAATCATGCAAAATATGTAATACATGTGCGAAATATGTATCGTGCGAAATATGTTTGTGCGATTTATGCTCACAGGTTGTAACAAACGTGCAAAATATTACATTCAAAAGAAATGTTACTTTGTTCGTTCTGTTACAGACGTGCGAAACATTACAACCTTTAGTGTGTGCGAAATATAACTGAGTCAACTCGGTAATTACCGAGTTGACCGAGTGAAACTCACTAAGTCAAACCTAACAGAAAAGAAGACGAGAAGAAGACAAACTCAATCAAAAACTATATCAACAAATAACATCAACTACAACCCCATCAACATTTCCAAATCTATCCTACATCCCATCGTCATCATCTCCACACATCAAGACTCGAACCAAACAACAAATTCAAGATCTCAGATTTGTTCAACTTATTTAAAAAAAATTAAGATTATAAGTGTTTGAAACATTATCCATCATTGATCTATAAGAAGATTGACTTCTCTTGAATATATGAAGATAAAGCTAAGGTTTATAACAATTTGGTTATAACCTTTCTTTGTTTCGATTTGGAAAACAAGAAAACATGCAATCAATTAAATAACCTACCCGAGATCATAATTAAGATCTTGAAGCCTTAGTCTTTTATGTTCTTCTTGGATATATAGTTTAAGGGACTGTTGTTTATGCTCGGATCAATGAAAATAGAACAAACAAACAAATGCTTAAAGCTTCGATGATCACTTGGTGTAAGAAGTTTTGTGTTTGTGGCTTAATTTGATAAACAAAACACAAGGATGATTTGGGATTTGTGGCTGTGTTATCTTGTGGAGTGATAAGGTTGGTGATTGGAAGTATCTTGTGAAACTAATTTGTGGTAACTACAAATGGAGAAAAGAAAGGGGGAGGATATTTTGAGAGGATTAGGGTTATCATTTGAGAAGTATTAGGGATTTGTGTTATATATCCCTCATCCTTGTGTTTTGGATCAGGTTTTATTACAAACAATGGGCTTTATCTAAAGAATTAAACATTGGGCGGAGCTGCTATTTACATGGGCCAAGCACACTATTTGTTAAATGATGGGCTGGTTTGAGATTTGGACCGAGTATAACAGTGTTAACTATTTTGTATTACAACTAAATTGGTTATATGATTCACTTGGGATGATTATTATTATATTTAGTTTTTAATGGTTACATTGGGGCTTCGTAATGATAAAGTGAAATTTTTTAAGTGACAAGACCGGGATCGATCTTCATAAAGAATCATTGAAACTTAAATTTTAATGGCTAGATTTGGAATTAATTTTTCTAGGTGGCTACAGAGTTAATTGGGTATCACTTATTTAAGATTGAAGTTGGATTTCACGAAGGCGTGTTCTTATTTTATCTTGAAGTCAGGGTTGGTTGGATGCATGACCTTTAATGATATCTTGCTCGGGCTTATGATTTAAGATGAAGACTTGGGTTATCTAGTTACTAGCAGTTAGGGTGGTTGGTTGAAGACCTAGATAACTATCACTTAAAGGAGTTACGTTGTAGTACTCAGTGTCATACGCAGAAGACGATGTGGATAATCGCAAGAGGTGATGAATGTCTCATACTTTGGTGGGGTATTGAGTACATATGTAACACCCTCAAATCTGGGTGGCAATGGAATATTGAATATCCGAGGGCGTTACTTCATAGATCAATAACACAAGATATGAGAACGACCACTAAATGTGTCGTTTTAAAAAGATACATTGGATTAACAAAATACTTGTTCATAACA
Source organism: Tanacetum coccineum (assembly GCA_026074375.1). Lineage (NCBI taxonomy): Eukaryota > Viridiplantae > Streptophyta > Magnoliopsida > Asterales > Asteraceae > Tanacetum > Tanacetum coccineum. The sequence continues at coordinate 7,086 of BQNB010012099.1, forward strand.
TAAGCTCATGGCTTTAAATTGTTCGACAATATAAGTAAAGATTTTGGTTTATAATAAATGTTCCCAAAATGTAATACGCCCCAAATCTTTAGTACTAACTCTCCAAAGAGTGACCCCCAATGTATCTTGGCACCTCGTGCCTTATTGACTTGAGAAAAATATGCTTAAAACGTCAACATAAAGTTGGTGAATTCATAGGTTTATGTAAATCAATTGAAGGACCGCAAGATTTCCATGTGTATGATTAAGCAACAGATGCAAACATCATAAAAAGTAATTACGTTTTCCTAAGCTCATGACACTAAAGCTCGACATGTATGAATGCAATAAATTGCCAACATTGCCCGTGAATGATGTTCTAACCCGCAACATCCCAAATCCGACATGGTATACGTTTGTTGTCCGGCAAACCGGCACAGTGAGCGCTACTCACCCAAACGGGGATGTCAATCCCAAATAGATCTATTTATAACATTCGCGCTCACAATCTAGTAATTGACAGTTCATGATAATGGGCTCAGTGGGTTATCGCTACTTAGGCAAACACGTAATCATAGTATAAAATGTACACTTGCGTCCAATTTGTAAAACAAAGCATGTTCTCACCCCAAAGATGTAAATCATTTAAATAATTGTAAAACATGGGGCTATGAACTCACCTTAGTAAGTAGTCCTCTGAAAATGATAAATATATCCAAGTATGGCAAATGAATCACACCGTCAAATACCTAAGTAAATACGGCCAGTCTTAGTCTACAAGTTTAGGCTAACGACTTAATGCATAAACTACAATAAATTGCTAGTTTATATATACTGTTATCACTTGTGTGGTGGTGCACATGTTTATTGTATTTGTATTTACTTGATGGCTCTTGGGAAGGTATACGATTACACACGTTCAAGTGTATGTATAAACGTTATTAATAAATATGCATATTTATTAAGTCGTGTTTTACTTTGTATAATATCCGATAATATTATAACTTGTCTGATATGTTAAGTGTTTATTAAAATCACTTCCGTTCATAAAATACCCTTAGGTTTTCTATATTTACCAAATCAGTCCCTAGGTTTATGCAAAAATAGGTTATTTATATTTTTAAACCCTTAAGTTTCCTTATTTGCACTTTTAGCCCTTTAACTTTAAAGGTCCAATTTAGTTTTCAAAGGAACATAAGCCCTCATTAAGCTTATTTAAGCTTATTTAAAACTATTGGCTAAAAAATAAGCTCGGATGAGCTTATTTGAGCTTATTCGAGCTTATTGGGCTCGCTAGCCTAATAACTCTAACCCGAAATATATCAAAAGGGTCCATTAATGTTTTATATCATGTTCAACTTATTGTTCTAGGCTAAATAAGCACTTATGACTATGTTTTATTGTTCGGCTTATTTATTAAGCAATTAAACCTCGCTAATGGGCTTTCGGGTCCAATAAGAACCCGAATAGCATTTTAAACCTTTAGGCTTGGTCCGTTGAGGTCCATTAGCTTCTTCTAAGTTCATAAATGACTCAATAAGCTGCATAAGCTATGGAAGCTTATAAATAATCTCGGATGAGCTTATATTGAGCTTATTGGACTCGTTAGCCCAATAACTCTAGCCCGAAGAGTCCAAAAAGGTTTATACATGATATAGCTTATTTTCCCTAGTCTTATTAAGTACTTAAAATTATAATTAAGATGTTTTTACTATTCGGCTTATTTTTAAGCTAATAAGCCTTGTTAATGGGCTTTTGAGCCCATTAAGAGTACGTTAAGCACTTTAAGCGTGTAGGTTCGTCCTACTTAGGTCCATAAGCTTTTCATGCTTCCAATAAGCTAAACTTTATGTCTTGGCTTAATAATTAAGCCATTTTGGCTTATTGATCCCGTATTAGGCCTCGCTAAGAGCGGTTAAGCCCATTAATGGCCCGTAAGCTTACTATTGATATTTAGGGTTCGCTAATGGTTTCGTTAAGCTCTTAAGCCCTTGTTTAAGCACTTAAATCCCGAAATGAGCTAAGCCATAAGCCATGCTTAATCCTTGGTAGGCTACATGGCCCAACAGTAGATATATGTGTCCACTGTGGGGGCATATGGTTCGTGTTTATGGTGATTAACCATAAGACGATCACTTTGAGCTTATTTGCTCTACCTATGGTTCGTGTTTGTCATATGCAAGCGTTCTACTAGTCGTTATACTCTTTCCCGAGCCAAGCTATCAAGTTTACGCGAAATGTTTACGTATAAGTTTCATGCAATTCGTTTTTAAATGAAAACGTATAACTCTAGTCATTGTTAAGCCTTGCTTTATATAGGTTGACATCTTTTTAGCACCACACAAGAGACAATATACATATGTACACGTGAATAATGTGCATGCCTTGCATTATGCATATACGAGCTCACATTAGTTTGTTATTTACAAACTAATCATATACGAGCTCACATTAGTTTGTTATTTACAAACTAATCGTGGCCAAATCAATCTAGCAACTAAGGAAATACGTATGGTAGGAGCATGATAAGCTTAGAATGCAACTTACAAGAGTCCTAGAGTCTTGGTCTCGAGTTGGGACGCGTAGAAATGACAACCCGAAGTGTATACACGATCGTATATCAACCCTAAGCTTCAAAGCTTATTAAATAACCAAGTCTTGTGATATGTGTGAAAACACATATCCATTTTATATCAAAAATGGCCCTAAAAAGACAAAATTGTGCTTAAAATGCTTGAATATTGCTTGTTTTGTCTTTGTGATTGTGTAGGTACGGATATCGCAAAAATCTCAAGAAAACGGTCAAAACCGGACAAACACGTCAAGGAGGATAAAAGAGATCAAAATGGTTATTAACCATTGTGTACTAAGTTAGTTATAGACCATTAGTACATGCTTTAATTAAGCATAGGTTTTACAAGTACTTAGGGATCATTTGGAGATTTTCTAGGTGATATAAGCACATGGGACGAATTGTTTATGGGTTATTCTTACCCATATTCGGCCCTAGTGGGTTATTAACACAAGAATTTTATAAATTTTGTGTTTAACGATTAAAAGTGGGTATTGGTTTGAGTCTAGATAGTCTAAGCGATTTTTGAGGTGTGTTGTTAAGTTTGTATTGCGAATCGAAGCCTTCTAAGTGACAATAAAAGTAAAATACCTGCAAGTTTAATAATTATTTCTTTATAATTATACAACACTTGATTGTGTAACTTTAATTTATTTGGTTCGACGTTTTACGTTAAAGATTAATTCTAGTCTAAGCAAACTTTTGGCCTTAAAGTTAAATTCAAAAAGTAACGTGTATACGGGACAAAATAAATAGTGACGAATAATAGGAGTCATAAAATGACCTGAAATTGAGAAATGTTACAATATCGACGATCTCGAAGTGAGAAAGTCAATAGAAGCGTGTTGATCTCCATGAGAAATGAAACAAACTTCTTTTGAGAGAAGCCTGAGTAGCTGGGAGGGTTGTGCATTGCATCACTAGGTCCATGATGACTTGTCTTCAATATCAGAATCATCTATGTGATTACCGATAGATTATGCATTGGGACCAGTTTTTTGCCTAAGTGTATAGAGGGCTTCTTTCTTTACACTTTTCCTTATTTAATTCTTTTTCATTCTACAACCCTTCAATGTTAATTCCAATGCGTCTCATTTATCATTCATATTGGGTTTGTTCCGGTGATAACTCATGCCTTGGATAACATTCTTCCTAATCTCACTTTACTCCTTTTTCAATCATACCTAAGGACTTCTACTTTATCTAATGGAGTGTCCCTGGGTAGATCCCTTCGGTTTTGGTTGGATCATGGAACAAAATACCTATTCATACCGTCTTATAACTGGTATAGAAACAATAGTTGGTCAGTCTTTGGTTATTTACCATCAGTAGCCTTTAACATTAAAAAAGCAATCAAAGTGTTCGGAATGTGTTTATTACTAATTGAGAGTTTTTCTATGTCACCATAAATCTCCCCCTACGCTTATGCATCATATTATGAAAGGAGGTTTTACCATGCCGAGGACGATTCACACTTTCATGATCATGTGATCTTATCCATTATTAAGCAAGATTGATAACATCTTTAATCACTATGTGTCCCCTAAAAATTTGCATTATGTGGTGACAATTTTTTATTTAACAAGTGAATTAAAATACAAGTTAATGTACGTTGACCCACTTGTAGAATGAGCGAGTATGGGGAAACAATGTAGCATGCCAGATGAACTAATATCAAAATTTATACTCCCCGTCAATAATAGATTAGAGTGAAAACTTGGAGTGAGAGTTTGTTGAGTGCACAATTTAGAAAGAATTTGAATATTTCTTTTTGGAAATATCTTGAAAAATTATGCTCAACAAGAAAATAAGTTTTTAATTTATCTGATGAAGTATCATTTCCTTAGTGCTTCTCTGTGAGCATTCAAAACTTTATGTTTTGTATGACTTTGCTCAAGACCGAGAAGATGTGAACTTCCCGTTGTTTATGTATAATGTGCATAAATAAACATATTCCTTTTTTAGGAGTCCGAGTCTTAAGCTGACATTTACTTAGAAGTCGTATGTTTTGAGAGCTACTTTTGAAATGATAAGATCGTTTAAACCCATCTAGGATCGTTTTACAAATAACATCATAAACATGCAGCGGAATATAAAGAACAATGATGTTATTATACAGGTTATTTCTTCATTGAACATTCCTCCCTATTACCCCAACCTCATAACATGGGGCTTCACAACTACTGATTGGTGTACTCACTAATAACTAACGAATATACAAAGCACTCACACTTTGTAATCAGACTCTCATTGGAGATGTCTGTGATTTCTATGGATGGAATGGTAAAACTACACGCCATGATCTCTTTTTATAAGGAGACGATTCATAAGACGTTACAAAAGGAAATCTTTAATTGGACACTTATCACACATTAATTTAGTATTCCAAACCACACATTAATGATTTTTATCAACATTAATGCTTATCATTAAAAAACACATTTAATGTATTTATCTTGTAACTTCCCATTATGTTGATTTAGTACCCTTTATTTCTTTCGTCTTCATTTTGTCTCATCAAATTAAAGATTCCCAACAATCTTCCTCCTATTTGATTGAAGACAAAACAAAACTAGTCGTGTACGAACTTCTTCATAAAGCCAAAGCTTCCCCTGAAGTTGAGATGTAATCATCTCCCTGATTGAAACCAATATCTTCCCTTGTAGGATAGTTCCCTTAACTTATGTAATGCCACCAAACATAATAAGCTTGCAATTCAATAAAACCTGTAATTTTCTTCCCCTTTTTGTAATATCTAATAGGGGTCTTCTGTAGAAATGAAAATTGGGTCATAAACAGCTATACAAACATATACCACAATATAATCCAGCCTTCTAATACTCACAAATATCGCTTTGAAGCATAATACAAAAAATGATTTGTAAGCAGTAGATTTTTAAACAAATAGTAGTAATTAGTTCAGCTTCGTAGTAATTGATAACACTTACCCTCCTATGTTGGTGCATGTTGCATGGTTAATTATGTGAACAATAAGCTTTCCCCTTGAAAAGTATATTATTCTCTTTGAATCTTGAATTCTGTAGCTCTTTGTATGATCACTGATTGAAGAAAAACGAAGTATAACGTACTTGATGAATGTAGTAGATAACCCAAACTTGTGTCTTATGTCTTGCTATATAGTATGATTAGAACTCATAATCTTTCTTCTTCGTTTTTTAAAGTAGTCTCGATCTCTTGATAAATCCGCATGCTATACTTGAGTCAATGACCTCGTGATAGTAAATACCTGTGAGTACTACATTATCTCCTTACATCAGGTATAAACTTGTTTTTATCAAGTTCGTTTATCTTTAACCGTAATATCCAAACAAGTTATCTCCAAGACAAATAAGATATAATAAGAACACAAACCCGTGAAAATCACTTCATCTTCAAATAAATGATAAGTAATCCTCTTCGTAACCAATTAAACAATAATTCCAAAAATGAGCCATTAAACATTTAAACCAAAATTACTTGTATTACCCGATATCTGATAAAGCAAGCAGTACGTTCGGAGATATGGATAACATAGACGGTACTTTCTCAAACAACAGCGGTACTTGATTTTTCAGGAGCAGTCTGTTAGTACCTTAATATTAGGGTAGCAGTGTACTTGAATAATGAATTGAGCCGTCACTTGTCATATAATCAAAAGTACTTAGATTTGCTCCAGCAGTACTTTCATAGGATCGATATTCCTTAATGAAACACTGATATACTGTTAACTATGCGGAATCTAGTTGGCAGTACTTTAAGAAGAACACACAATAGTTTCTCAAACGTTTTCTTTTAAAACTTTGTATTGCCTAACTTGATGATCCCTAATACAAATTACTAATCAATTCTTACTTCGTGTTTTTCTCCCCCATGTTTGTTCTATATTTAATATCTTCCTTGAGAATCTTTAATAAACATAAGTGATAACCTTCTAGTAGATGTAAGTCATTGTATATCATATCACTAATTGATACTTATCACTAATAACTGTTGTTTCAAGATAAATGCTAAACAACGTTTAAACTTTTAGTTCACTTATCAAGGCAGTACTCGATCTTTAGATGGCAGTGCTTTTGACTTTTATTTAGCAGTACTCTTGATCTTTCATTTAGACTGATACTTTGACCTATTTACTTGTAATTTCCACAATCCTCCCTAACTGAGATTCTACTTGCATGACTTCAAGTTTCTTGATAATTGGTCCATTATTTTGTTAAGCACTAAGTCTGTCTTGTCATTTAAGCAGTACTTGCCTTAATCTTTTTATCTTATCTTTGAGCAGTATCTTGTACACAATCTGTTGAGGCATCTTGAAATTGATATGATACTCTTATCTTGTACATACACATTTCTTCATAAATTTTGCTCTTTTCTCATAAAGATTGTTCTTACTCAGCAAAAGGTCTTTTTCCCAGCAAATGACATGGATTTGTGAGCCTTTACCAAGTTGCCATTCACTCTTGGGCTAGTTCAGTTCTTTGGGTACCTAGGAAAGGTAATAATCCATGATGAACTGGAAATTCATTTCAACACTCTGAACATGATTTAATAGTTGTGTTGTATAATTATAGTCTTTTGGTAAGTCTTTACAACATATAACGATTTTTATTGTTCTTTAACCTGTAGCCGTTTGCTTCAGGACTAGTAACTCTCAGTATTAAAACATAGGTGAGTTGTGGACCATATAGTTTTGAGCCAATCTATTAAAGCTAATCACGGATTTGACTTCTCTTTACCAATAAAGCGTTTGCTTTGATTAGCACAATAATTTCAGTGTAATACCGATGGTGTATTGATACCCTAACAATTTTTGTAAATTGTCACCATCAAACAGATTTTGAGTGGTCTTTACACATAACTGTTGATTTGAATAGTCAATTCTTATGTTTGTTAGACATGGTGAATTGAAAACCATTTGTGTGTGGTGTTAACAACACTCAATCCCTTAAAACAGTTTACATTCAAATATCTGTGCCTTAAATTCTTTTTTTTTGCACACTCAAATCTTCTCCACATATTTCAAAAACCATTACTTTTTACTGCATTACCTTTATCATGGTTATGTTTGTTTTACAATAAGCAGTACTTTTAGCAAAGTATGCTTGGTTCACAGTTAAGTTCTGTTTTATCAAAGTAAGTATATATATAAAGAATTTTGATAAATACTTACAGTTGTTCTAAGAATGTCTCCATCTTCTGTTGTCCACAAAATGAAACTGGATGGTTTCAAAAAGTTGATGGCTTTGTATGTCTCAGTCTCTTCTTCAATTCCATGCATTGATCTTTGCATACCTTATCATCAATTCTCTTGATAGAGGATATCATTCTCTCAGCCAGGCATGTGAATCTTAGTGCCATCTTCTATCTTAGTGTATGCACTCCTAAGATTCATGTAACCTCCATCTCTATAATCTCCCATTCTTCTTGATCTTACCAGAAATCATCATCACTTGATTCAAGCCGTCTCCCAAATATAATGTTTTGATCACTAGATGCTCTAAGCCTAAGCCGGTTGGAGGAATGGTGGTTCATATATAGTCATCTAACAACTCGATGTATTGGTGATATTATATCTGGCCTATCTATGACTTGGCAGTATCTCCCCATAAAGTATCAAAAGCCCTGAAGTGATTATTTGCTTGTGAAATGATGAGATACTCTCCATCAGGTGAACTCAATAACTTGGGTGCAGTGTAATCATGGAGATTCCTTCTTGTGTGACTCTTCTAATGTTGTGATTTCTTTTCAAAATCTACATACTCGAAGATAGTGTCTAGCTCATCAATTGTTTCTACCTAACTTAGCTTCATTTGTTGGTGATTCTTCTGATTAAAATTGTAGATTTCCTATTACTTGAGAGTCTTTGTTTTGCATCTTTTCCTTCACATCTCCCTTTCTTTCTCTGAAATCCATTGGAACAAAAGTCGTTGACGGATAGTCTTTAATAGATGCTGAACTTTGTCATATAATGCCTTCATCTGTGGATACTTTAAGTTTTCTGCAACGTTCTTTGTATCCTTGTCCTTTTAGAAACTCTTTCATTTGATTTCTTTCTTGAGCAAGAGAAGTAGGACCCAACCAAATATTTTTTCTCAAAGTAGACTTTGGTTTGTTTAATTTTCAAACCTCTCTTCTTTCCTTCTTATGCATTCACACTAAGCTTGAATTTTTCTAGCAACCTCCTCATCATTTGTCGTTTCTAAGGCTCTGATTTGTTGAAGAGTCATTTTCTTCTTTTGAGGTTCTTCAACCATATTTCCTTTGCCTTGATCTTTAGGAAAAGTACCTTGGTATGCTGGTTGAGGTTGAGATAGTATGGGACCAGGATAATTGCTCAAAACTCTTGGTCTAGGTTGCAACAAGAACTTCAGCAGCTGTTGTTGTTCTTCGTAGTCCATAACTTGAATTGGACGGAGTGGGCTTTGAGGACCTGCTTCAATCTTCAAAGTTTTAGGGTCCTTTGGTAGTAATAGTACCTTTGGTTAGCAGTACTTTGAGTTGTCTCTAAATACAATTCCTTTTTCTGTTTCTCACTCTTTACATTTGAAGCTTCTTTACTCCTCCAATATTATACTTCTTCAGTTCCATAACATTTTCCTTTCCAAATCCAGGAGTAACAGCAAGCATCTTGTCAGCAGTATCATCAAGGAAATGATTGTGTTGTATTTCTTCTTGGAACCTTGTGCTCTTAAGACATAAAGTTCCTTCATCATTATTCCTCCCTCAATTTGACTGAAGACAACTTTCTTCTTTATTCTTCATTTCTTCGTACTCTTTTGCTTCTTATGGTTTTGTTTCGTTACACATAAGGATATGATGTTTGACCACTGGGCGGACGATTAATTTTGGACATTTTCTTGTGCTTGGCTTTGAGCTTTAGTAATTAGTTAGCTTGAAGAAAGAGTTGGCTTCTTGAGTCGCCTAATTCCCTGTTTTCAAAGCATTTATATTAAATGTCCCTATCTAATCCAGATGTCTGAGTGATCTGTTGGAGTATAATATTGGGAGATTTGGAATAGAAGAAGCATAGCATCATGAGTTCAGCCGTACTTGGAAGTCAGCAAGTCTTGTATTTGGCAGCAGTCCTGAGTGGTAGCGAGAGACCTTGAAAGGAAGCAGTACCTTGTACTGAAGCAGTACGTTGAGGTGAGACAGGCACTTTGAGAATTGAGCAGCACTTGAATTGGTTGTGCCTTGAGCTTCCCTTGCATACTTGCAGCCCTTAGATTTGTGGATAGACCTTGTTCTTTCTTCTTTGCTGCCAATGCTGAGACTACTTCTAACATAGATGGAGATAGGGTGTAATCTAACAGGAGAATCTTAGTACTATGCTTCCTCATGATGAATCACTTAGGAAGGGACGTGAAGGATGGATAAAGTCCTAGGTCTATCTACCCCTCTAATGCTTGTTCAAACAGTGATAAAAACCTTAGGATACAGTTAGACAAGGTGTTCATTTGAAATATGTCCTAGCAATCCCAAGTTAGAATCATCAAGAGAAAATTAAACTTTTGGTTTTGTCGGTAGACCTACAAGAGGGAGGCAGATGTTATGTCCCAAATTGTGCTTTGCAATGAAGGTGCTCTAGGACTTAAACTGTGAAGTAATACTTGGACCAAGTTCTTCCACTGTGGGCATAAACAGAGGTCTTAGAGTAAGTGAGTTGTGCTAAGTTACCTCGTGCCAATATCTCTGAGTTCTGTCCCAAAATGACTTGCTTAGGAAAGCAATCAACTCCCATTTTCCATCATCCAAAGAGGAGGTCAGACCGATTGGTTGCTTCAGAAATCAAATCTTCTTGCCAGCTACTTGGCGCGTATATGACGGTACATCATTGAATACTTAGGTTGAGAAGCGGGTATGCCAAAATTGTTGATGCAAGGACCAATAAGTTCAGGATCAAACCAACCAGAGAGTAATTAATTGGAGCAGCCAGTGAGAAAGTCAGTTGACTTTGATAATTTCAGCTTTCTGAGCCGTCTTTTCCAACACACGCAATCAGTTGTGCTTGTTAACAAGAGCGATTTGTTTGCCATTTAAACAGAATTGGATGGCGTCGGAGGTTGGAATATTAAAGAGTTTATGAATGAAAGTAAGTAAGGTGGAAGAGATCATAAATGCAAAATTCAGTTGAGTATTTATTGGTTGCGATGGCTAAACTAAGACAGTTAAGTGTAGATAAGTTTTTTAGCGCTCAAAAACGTACGTTTTGACGTTGACGAAACGTTAGAACAGTACTTTGGTTGTCTAATCTAGTACTTTCGAAGGCAACAGTACTTTGAGTTGGATTAGAACAGTACTTCAACTCAATAAGATGGTCAACTCACAATATATGCACAACAACCCTTCAATTTGCTAAAACTATATCTTCAAATCATCAAAACTTTGAAAAATCATTCATTCTCCTCAAATATAGCTTAGAGTGCTTCAAAAATTCAATCTAACACAATATATTCGTTACTTGTCACCTGTACTTTATATGTGATCCTACCCTCAAAATAGCTATGGGTTCATCATCCCAATTGTTACCACAAAGGTTTAATTCTTGCCAAGTCAAGCTTTGGTGAGTTAAATTGCTACATTGTCATCAGGATGAAATCTTGACCCACATTAATTAAGCCTTTGTAATCCGTGAATAATATGGAGGTTTGTTCTTGTCTCCTGTTACTTACAGAGAAACAACTTAACAATTATAGCGTATCCTTGTGATCTCTTTTGGATTTGCCCTGTACAAAACAAGTTAAACAGTATTTTGACTCTTTTAGGGACCCAAGTCATAACTGACTTGGATACCCTATTTCGATGTTACATATCAAAATTGCTTGAGTATCGTAAGAACATTTTCCCTATTCACTGAATTAGATAACCCTCTGTTTTGTTCCATGTTTGTTTTGAAGTTATCATTGCACTCCTTTTGATACTCACATTTTGTGGAAGTACTGCTTGTGATTCAACAGTACTTCCTTTCTTAACCCAGATCGATTTCACAATTTTCTTGGGTCTTTGTGGTCTATGAGGAGCCCTTGTGGTAGAAGACCTTGATGATGGTGAATAGCTTGAGATGCTAGGTCTTCTATTATCCATCCTTGGATAATAAGGTCTACCAGTACTTCGTGAAAGTACTGCTTGTGGTACTCTAGGTCGAGCAGTACCTTGATAATACAACTTAGCTAGTCCTTTTTGAAGGTATGTTTGTTGTCTTTTTGGTCTTAGGAAAAGCTACAATTACAGTATTTTGGATATGGTTGTTCTTTTCTAACCCTTTCCCTTGTTAGTAGCTGATGGGTTAAAAAGTCCTATTCTTGGTGTGGGTACCTAGAGTTTTCCTGAGAGTTCTATGGTTCACCCTATTGATGTTGTTCCAGACTGGTCTTTGTGTCCCTTGAACCCTGCATTCTCTTTAGGTTTTTGGTGTTTGGGTTTGTTGAAAATTTCTTTCAGTAAATTCCCAATCCTTGATAGGTGATTAGGTCTGTAACATACAATACATAATTTTTCCCACGTTGTTCCAAAGACCCTTTTTCCTAGATCATTTGACCAACAACTGTTTGATGCTAGATGACCTGTTTTAAAGATGTTTAAACTTTTTTCTGAGTCTAAACAGTTTTCTTTTGATTTTCTGAAGAGTTTTATAAAACTGTCTCTCTCATCATCACGATAACAATTTCAATGTATGACTTTATTTATATCAATTTCTGGTATGATAGAATTTATTTTCTCTTGTTTATTGACCTTATTCCTTATAGCTAGTTCATCCTATCCCTGTAAAGGAGACATTTTGACCTAGTGTGGAATAATTGTACTGTGGGTGGGAGTGGTACTGTTTGTATGCCTTTTTCTTTTGAATTTTTCAATACAAATGAATTGTCCAGGTTTCATCCCCATGATGAATTGTCAATTTCCATACCATACTAGAATCACCCAATCCTATACATGTTTTATAGACAAATATCTTTGTTTGTTTAGGACTTCATTTTGATAGTTACGAAGCATTTGTCAATTGTTCTGTTCTTACTTTGAAATCATCTCTTTCTTTTAAGGACTTGAATTAATTCCTTTTGTTTTTCTATCTAGTTTCAAATGCCTTTTCCCCCCCCCTTATCTTTAAGTTCATATTCCTTCTGTTCATACTGTATCAACCACCATGCTATTCTTTATGTTCATGTGTTTTATAAGCCATGACTGCTAATTGTCTTAAGTCATTTGATATACTTGAATTCAGGACCTAGCCCTTTGAAAATTTACTTCTTTCAGTTTGTTCGTTTTCAAGAAAACTTTTTTTTATATGATTTACTACATTTTGTACAGTATAAGTTACCTTGAGTTAGAAGAATCGGTTGAGCTTTGTGTCCATCAAAGCAAGAGCTTATTGGTGCTATTATCAGCCTCTTCGCTCAGTCAAAAAACTCAAGTCATTCTTGTCCAAGATCCACATGGTCTGCATCAAATCTCTATTGCTCCAATCATCAAGAAGGGTGGTGCACAGATGAGGCAGGATGGGATAGGTTCAGCTTCAGATACTTCTTTTTGGAGTTTGGAAACGATTTCGAAAGATAAGTTCTTCTTGATACAGAGTCTTACACAAGCTCTAGTTTCCACTTGATAGATGTTTAAACCCATCTAGGATCGTTGTATCGTTTGTACAAAATAAACATCATAAACATGCAAGCGGGAAATATAAGAACAATGATGTTAGTAAACAGGTTTTCTTATAGAACGTATCTTTTACCCCAACTATAACATGGGGGCATACACCAACTACTATGGTGTACTAACTCCGATCTAACTAAACTTTAAATATACAAAGCACACACACTTTGTAATCAGACTCTCATTGGAGAAGTCTGTGTTTTCTATGGATGGATGGATAAAACTACACGCCTATGATCTCTTTATATAAGGAGAGATCATAAGACGTTACAAAGGAAAACTTTCATTGCCACTTATTCACACATTAATTAGTTTTCAACACCACATAATGATATTTATCAACATTAATGCTTATCATTAAAAACAACATAACATGATATTTTATCTTGAACTTCCAATAATGTTGAATTCAGTCCTGATTAGTCTCTTATTTCATTAGTCTTTCATTTTGTCTAATCATTGTAAGAATCCCATAATGAAAGTTTTTGATAAGAATGCTCGAAAACAAGAAGATTTCTCTTCTTTTGAAGATAAAGCGCACTAAAGCGTACACTTTTCTTTTCTTTAAAACCGAGTTCTGATCAGAAGTAATCAGAAGTCATAGAAATGTTTAGAGAAGACATGTTTTAAAATATTTAGAAATCTCTAGCATTGAAAATTTATTACATTCTGTGTCATTATTGCAACGACATTTTCTAGTGGATGGTAAATATTATCGATTTTCGAGTGACAAGTCGGAGAAGATTATTTTTGGTATTTTTGAAATTTTCCGATTTTGCATTCTGCTTTTATGGGTTTTATAATTTTGTATTTTGCTTTAATAGATAAATTATATACTGTTGTGACAATATTTTAGACACACAATGTTGGATTGATGAGAGAGAATATGCTCTAAAAAGCATTTACGTAATGGTTTGATAATAGCTCCTCACTTTTATTGTCCACTTTTTTTTTTTTTAATTTTTTTTAAAAAAACAAAATTTTTTTTTTTAAAATAATATAAAATTTTTCGATTGAATGTGTCATGGTTGTGAGTGTCGACACACAGAATTTTGAAAGATTTTGAAAAATCTTTTAAGAAATTCTTGAAAAGATGTGCTCAAATGTTTTGAAAATCAATGTTACTTGAGCTCTAAAGACTTTGAATTTTTTGTCAGCTCAAGTTCGAGAAGTTGTTATCTCCTTGTTGAGAGGATAAGTTATCTTTAAAGATAAACTTTCCTTACTTTGAAGTCTGGGTTACGTACTGATGTGTATATAAGCCATAGCTGAAAGCTCATCAAATGTAATGTTCATCGTCTCTTTGATTTTCTTTGTCCTTCGGTTGTATATTCTGTAAGACGGATTTTAGCAGAATTAACCAATGAAAGAAGCAATGTTCACCTTTGGCACTAGCTTCTACTGTCTTCACGGTCATTCTTGGGGTTACAGAGAGCCGTCGAATACTGGAATGAAAGGAGTTATCTGGGATTCTGCAGTTAATAGCTCGTATGGTGTTTTATTCAAAAATCGATGGTGAATGTGTGCGGTTTTGGTGTACACACAGTATCAATCACTTTACCCCATAAGAATAACGGAGCACAAGAAAAAATCAATATTGTTCTAGCTGCCTCCACTAGCGTGCGGTTTCTTCATTCCACGACTCTATTTTGCTTAGGAGTTCTCACAGAAGAAGATTAGTGAGAGATGCCAACACTGTCAAAGTATTCTTTAAGCATTTGATTATTGAATTCTATGTCGTTGTCAGTTCTTACAATAATGATTGGAGCTTGTAGAAGGACTTAAGTTTTCTTCAGGAAAGTCTTAATCACTTTGGTGCTTCATCCTTTAATCTGAGAAAGTGAACCCACGTGTAACGAGAGTAGTCATCCACTATCACCAGAATATACCGCTTCCCATTTATGCTTTCGACTCTCATTGGGCCACACAAATCCATATGAAGCAAGTGTATATCTTGCTTTTGAGTTGGAAAAGGTTTGGGTCGGAGTGAGATTTGAGATGCCTTTTTGCTTTTTCCTGTCACATGTGGGTAAATTTTGTTATTTTATGATATTTGAATTTTGGAAGAATAGACCCGGTGACGAGTCATTTTTTGCAAGGTCATTTATGGGGTAGTCCAAAATTAAGGTTGGGATAAAGTTTGATGTCATAACCTAGGACTGGTAGATGTTGCTGAGAAGGTAGGCCAAATTAGAGTAGCAAAGGCCATTTTCTAGGGATTGTTGGTGGTAAAGGTTTGTTGTGACGATTTTTTCCAACAGGTCATATCCTTCTGAATTCTGACATAAAAACATGTGTTCCTTTAGGAAAAGCGACCTCTAGATCTGACATCACAAAATTACCCTAACCGAGAAAAGTTGTGCCTGAGCCTAAAAAAATAAACCCTAGTGATCAATATATTTCCCTATTGAAGATCATCATAACCTTGAATTGCAGCAACATGATCATTTCCAAAGGGGATAGTTCCCAAAAACTTCCAGACAAAATTGATGAGAAGCTTTAGATTCTCGGTCATATGCTTGGAAACAAGTCGAATGCTCAATGAACAAATCTGGATAACCTGCCAAGAAAAGAAGTGGAATTTAGAAACCGTTTGATTGTAGGTTCCTGAGGGTTAGAAGTACATGCATTATCACTGATGTGTTGTCGTGTAGGATCAATTTATTGATTACCAAGTTTTAAATTTATATTTAGCCGACTTATCCTAAAACAACACTTTAACGGGCAGTGTACCCGTTCGGGTGGAGTTTCATGGTAAGTATGGTGTCGAACACTAAGAGAGAGGTCGTTAACCTTATAATTTATCAGTATTTTAATTACTCTAGTTAAGTTAATTCTAATTAGTTGTTAGACCTATGCTATATACGCTTTTAACGGATATGGGGGGTTTTCAGCCTGAAAGACTGGCACAGGTTTTATGGTGACAATAATCAATTCGAAACACAATAAACATGCAAGAAAACGATAAGATGATAAAAGAGCGGTAAAAGCCAAATAATAGAAAACTGCATTAGCCATATTAAATCCAATTAAATGCTGGTTTGTTTATTTAATGCAATGATTTCTTATCTCGAAGCGGCATATCATTCTTAAGACTTAGGCGGGACATCATCCTAAGACCTAGACACGTTGAATCCTGTCACAATTAACGCATCCACATAAAGCATCTTTTAGTTTAATTATAATCTATCTAGGGATTATAGCAATGGTGATCTTGATAAACCCTTTTGCCCATCGGGATATTTCATCCCACATACTGTTGACGGTAATTTTTATTATACTTATATCCTTATTCAAAATCTTTATCAATTATCAAAGACAAACTTGTTAAACATTTCGGGTACCATGCCGGTCTAATATTTTGCTTCTTAATTTAAAGATAAAGTCAGTACGTTACTTGTGATCCTATTGGTTCTAGTAATATAAACACGATATGGGGGAGAGCTATCCTTAGTATCTAGACTCACCTTGTTAGGGTAACTAGGAACCCAGTTGATGATAGGTCCACCATATATAAACTCGGTAACAAGTATCATGTGATAAACATAATTAAACTCTCAACGATAAATTAAGAAAATTGATTTTAAAACAAACCAAACATTAAATCTTCATTAAGATGGCTAATACCCAAGGGTATTAGCCCATAACCATTGTAATTATACAAGTGTGATCAATTAACCAAGGTAAACTAAACGTTTTACCGAACGATACCAAAAATTAAATGATTACAAGAGTAAGGAAATTACACGGTGTCTTCTATGGAATCATGATCAATGCTTGACCTTTGTTGCTCTTCTTTTCTTCAAAATGTTTTTCTTCTTGGTGTATGGTTGAAGATTATGATTTTGCACAATGAAACTCGTTTTTAGTCTTTTATTTTTAACATTATGAAAAATGCTAGATACGCCTTCCTGAAGATAGGCCAATCACGGCATACTAGGGTGTTTTCCCTTGGAGTGTGCGCTAAAGTTTAATAATCTATAGCAAATATACATACCCAAAATAATAATATTTTCATATCTCTGAATAGTTATCTTTATGGATACGACGTATAGTAGAAGGTGGATACGTCGTATTGGGAATTGTAAATACGCGTTTTCTTGTGAAGACTTGGCGTTGATACGCCGTATCTCTTTTCCTGTATACGTCGTTATTGTCAGAAAATAAATAATCTTCAAATGTCTCATGTTAGCTAAAATATGCTACTTTATACGGTCTTCACAAATCACTCCTCAATTACGCAAATACTCATGTTTAAGCATTTAAGTACCATTCTTGCAATATTATTCAAAAAGTTGTTTGTTAATCGGGATAAATGATGATATAAACGTGACGTTATTTGATGTCATCAAATATCCCCCCACTTGAATCCTACGTGTCCTCAATGTAGACTCTAGATTTATATTGAAAATGTATCCTGGCCGAAGTCGAGGATTTTTCTATTTAAGCATTTCTTTCATTTTAATTGCATGTGCAAGACCAAGTACCTCACAAAATATGGAAATGAAATCACTTAGATCATTCAACTAATCTTGGGATGTATCATTTAAAAGGGGTGGTCTTTTTTTTTTTATCGCTTAATTGCATCGGTGTGGATTAGCTTCGTATCATAAGGTTGGCAAGGATACACATCTCCACATTTTGAGCTAGGAGAAACAAGGTCAAGGTAAACTGGGTTTTATTAAAGGCTAATGGTTAATCATTCTAACAATCTTTCACCGATAGTACCACCCCAATAAGGCAGCTGAAGCACACCTACACTGCCGTAACGACGGAATAGATATGTGTGTTCAAACACATCTTCATTCGAGCTTAACCAAATGTTAAGATGAAGAATGATATAGGGTAGGGACCTTCTAGCTTTCACAAAGTCGTAACAAAAGGAGGCTAATCATTGCATACATGTGCTGTATGGTAAACGGACGGAATAGACATGCATGACTCACTCCAACCTCGTTCGAGTAAAACCTAAGGTTAATTGGTAGGAATGGAAGTAAATTGTTGTTAAATAAAACTCATAAAACAAATAGATTAAGCTTGAATAAATAAGGTAGTTGCGAGTAACTTTTCCCTGGCCATTCCATGATAAAGACTCGAAATATATACAACGCATTTGATCTAGAGATTACAAGACAACCTAAGTTGGCGTTCCTATAACGGTCAACTTCCCTTACATCCACAACTTATATACTTTTACAAAGTGGTATATCGGCCACTTAATAAAAAACTATACATCGGTTGACTTTTAATCCATGAATTATCGATCCTTCCAAGAATTTCATCGGTTAAGTTTATCGAAAATGACTGTAAAATTCCTTCTCTTTTTTGATAATTATTTTCTATTTTTCATTTTTTAACATAATACTCGGTTTACAATTTTACGTCTTAACAATCATAATTTTACGAATTAAGTTTTACTTTTAACTCTTCATTTCTGACATATTACATAATCGCGAAAGTAGAAAACTACACGAGCTAAAAAAATTCCCATTGATTGCTGCAATTTCCACGACTTAAAGAGATAGAAAATTTCACTTTGACACAAGAACTACAAAAGTTTATACAAAAGAAAACTAGCAACTTAGATTAGTAGATTAATCTATAGTTTAGGGGCTAAGGTGTTGTAAAGGTGTAACGATAATAGACATATGGTATGAAAAAGACACAGGAAATGGCTTAAAACAGGTTTTTCTAAGGGTTCTAACTCATATGGTGGGAGTAAGACAATAGGGTTTACAGGGATTTAACTAAACCAGTAGTAAGCTTTGTTAATTTTACATTTAAAACCAATTATCTTATTCTTTTTTCTTCTTTTCCTTTTTTTTAATTTTTTTTTTTTTTTTTTATTTTATTTTTATAGGATTTTTGGTGTATTCTTAGAAATTTAACAGTTAAAAATGTTTCTCTATCTTAATCCATACGTATCTTCATTGTGCGTCTCGAGGTGTTATACCAGGCATGTTTTTAAAGCTCCACTACATCACCGGTCATCACCTCATATTTTTGTGGAATTTTTAGTAAATGTTTGGAATTCGAAATTGATTAATTCTACAAATTGGCATTAAGGGGAGTATAGTGCTGCAGACGGTTATGTAACTATACTTTTTATAAAAGTGATGCTAGAAAAATTTTTAAATTTGGCATTAATTTTTATGCACATTTAGTATGTTATTTGTAAAAGATAAGGAACAAAAGTAGGCGTTTAATTCTCCATCCCCCCTACTTAGATTATACAATCGTTCCTATGTAGTATAGATAAAATAATAAGAAAATAAGGACAGTAGGAATTAGAAACGAGGAACTCACCTGATATGTTGTCGGTGGAATTGATTTTCCAATTTGAGTTCTTTGAGGAAAAAAGTGTTGCTTGAAGATGGTTTCAGATTGCTCGTATGGTTCAACACACGTCTTTTCAGAGTATACCATATCTTCTCGTTTTCCTGATAGCAAGGTACTGCATAATAGATTAGAAGACAAAGGTGCTATTCCAAACTTAGTTATACATGGTTACAATGTAGGAAAAACAATTAAACACACTGATATATATAGGGATCAATTCGCCGTATCCCAAACTTAGGATTCGCCCCGTATGGGAACTTGTAAAAACAATTAAAAAATTTTAAAGTACTGAAATTTATACTTACTGATTGATAACGTCAGAGCATCATTCCTTACGCGTATCAGAGGGGTGCGATTACGCCATATGGAGTGTTTAGGAAGACAGACTCGTGCAAACAATTAAAAATAGTTCAAACAATTTAAAAATGACCGGGTTGTCTCTCGGGAAGCACTTTTGTTTCAGCTAGTCGTTAAGTTTGACTTTTTCCTTTCCTTTTTCATTCTTCATCGGGTGTTGCCATGACCCATCCCTCATTAATGATATGCAAAAGTTCTCGATAAGCGTCGAGGTTGTTCTTTGAGTGATTGAGGTACTGGACTCGTTATGGCAATGTACTCTTCGTCAGCATTGAATGAGTACTTCATCATCTCGAATCTCCTGATTTTGCAAACTGATGGTTCAAGAGCGGGGTCATCCCTGCGTTCTTCATGCCCTTGATTATCTTGAACATTGCTTGTGTCATAATTTCTACCAAAGATATTATTAACCTCAAGATAAGGGTCATGTGCCTTTTCAGTTTTGATGTTTGCATATGGTCTCTGACCATAACTTTCCAAACGAGTAAACGGTGCAACTTCATAAGTATTTATCTTCCACCAACATTCTTGTAGCTTTACTAGAACATTATAGTCTAGTTTGTGGAAGTTCCCAAAACTATTTATCAACCATGCACAGGATTTTATTACACTGGGAGTCGCATTTCCTCTTGATTCTTTAACTTTTTCTTTGTGTATTAAGGTTTCTTCTTTTAGTCTTCCGTCAGCTAGTTCATCATACCACTTGTGATCTTGGAAATAAGTCATGCTTCCAGCCCGAACCATCCCAGGTAGCTCTCCACTATTATAAAACCCGTCAATGTCTGAGCTACATGTGGGCCATTTGGTCACTCCATTCTTAGAGTGATATGGTTTACATCAAAGAAAACTAAGAACAAGACTATAAACCTTCAAAAACCAAACTTTTGATCTAAACTAACCAAGAAAACGCACACACAATTTAGCTAATCATCCCATGGGCTCTGATAGGATATTCAATATCATAACACAAAGGCAAGATTAGGGGTTGGGCTGATTATAGAGAGAGAAAGGAGAGAATTTATAGTGAGAGAAAAACCTTATGTGTGTTTTTGATAAAATGAACAACCAACCTCTTTTCATGGCTGGAAAGAGGCTTACATAGTGAGTTACAAGCCCTATAAAATGGGCTATGGTGTGGGCTTACATGTGGGTAAAGACCCAGCCCAATACCATAAGTCATACGCTTACATTATGACTACGAGCTATGCTATTCTAGACAATTCACGGGGTGACCGAGTCTTTTTCATGAACCTAACAGTTAAGTATAATAAGCTACCTATCATGCCTCTATATTTAGTATTATCCACGGACTCATCTTCTTTGTCTTTCGTGAGTTTTGGTTTCCGTAGACATAAGAGTTTTCATAGATTTAGAGTCTTCTAATCCAAATTTCTTAAGCATTTCTTTTATATATTTTGATTGACTGAAAAATATATCATCTTCTAAGTGCAATCCTAAGAAAAAGTTTAGTTCGCCCGTCATACTCATTTCAAACTCATCTTGCATGATCTTGGCACAATCATCACACAATTCTTGACAAGTTGAGCCGAATACGATGTCGTCGACATATATTTGAACAATTATGAGTTTAAAATTTTTCTTTTTAGTAAAGAGTATGTTATCTACCATTCCTATAATATAGTCATGTTTAATGAGAAAGGCTTTTAACATATCGCACCGAGCTTTAAGAGCTTGTTTGAGTCCATAAAGAACTTTCTTGAGTCTATACACATGATTAGGTTTTGCGAAATCAATGAATCCCGGAGGTTGTACCACGTAAACCTCCTCATTGATAAAATCATTAAGGAATGCACTCTTCACATCCATTTGAAATAGTTTGAAATCTAGTGCGCATGCATGAGCTAATAAAATTCTTATGGATTATAATCTAGCTACGGGTGCATAAGTTTCGTCATAATCAATTCCTTCTTGTTGATTATAACTTTGGGCGACTAACTTGTGTGCTGTCGTGTAGGGTCAATTTATTAATTACCAAGTTTTACATTTATATTTAGCCGACTTATCCTAAAACAACACTTTAACGGGCAGTGTACCCGATCAGGTGGAGTTTCGTGGTAAGTAGGGTGTCGAACACTAAGAGCAAGGTTGTTAACCTTATAATCTATCAATATTTTAATTACTCTAGTTAAGTTAATTCTAATTACTTGTTAAACCTATGCTATATACGCTTCTAACGGATATGGGGCTTTTTTAGCATGAGAGACTGGCACAAGTTTTATGGTGACAATAATCAATTTTAAACACAATAAACATGCAAGAAAACAATCAGAAGATAAAAGAGCGGTACAAGCCAAATGATAGACAACTGTATTAGCCATATTAAATCCGATTAAATGTTGGTTTGTTTATTTAGTTCAATGATTTCTTATCTCAAAGCGGCATATCATTCTTAAGACTTAGGCGGGACATCATCCTAAGACCTAGACACGTTGAATCCTGTCACAATTACGCATCCGCATAAAGCATCCTTTAGTTTAATTATAATCTATCTAGGGATTATAGCAATGGTGATCTTGATAAACCCTAGCCCATCGGGACTTTACCCACTTACTGTTTGACGGTATTTTATATACTAGTAGTCCACTATTCAAATCTTTATCAATTAATCAAGAACATACTTGTTGAAACATTATGGGTCATCTGCCGGTCTAACTAAGCTCTTAATTTAAAGACAAAGACAGAATGTTATTTGTGATCCTATTGGTCCAGTAATATAAAACACGATATGGAGAGCTATCCCAGTATCTAGCTCACTTGTTAGGCGTAACTAGACCCAGTTGAATGATAGGTCGCATATTTAAACACGTAGACAAGTATCATGTGATAAACATAACTAAATTCTCAACGATAAATTAAGAAAATCGATTTTACAACAAACCAAACATTAAATCTTCATTAAGATGGATAATACATAAGGATATTAGCCCATAACCATTATAATTATACAAGCGTGATCAATTAACCATGGTAAACTAAACGTTTTACCAAACGATACCAAAAATTAAATGATTACAAGAGTAAGGAAATTACACGGTGTCTTCTATGGAATCGTGATCGATGCTTGACCTTTGTTGCTCTTCTTCTCTTCATAAAATATATTTTTATGTGTATGGTATGAAGAATATGATTTTGCACACCGAAAACTCGTTTTTGAGTCTTCTATTTATAGCCTCTGAAAAAGGATGGATACACCGTATTGGGCTAGGCCAATACGGCGTATTGGAGTGTATCCCTTGGAGTGCGCGCAAAGTTTATGATCAGCATAATATACATTCCCAAAATAATAATATTTTTGTATCTCTGAATAGTTATCTTTATGGATAGGGCGTATGGCAGAAGCTGGATACGCCGTATTGGAAATTGTGAATACGCGTTTTCTTGTGAAGACTTGGCGCTGATACGCCGTATCTCTTTTCCTGGATACGGCGTATTGGTCAGAAATGAGTAATCTTCAAATGTCTTTGTTTTAGCTCCAAAATATGCGCCTTTTAGCATGGTCCATTCAATAAATCACGGGATCTCAATTACTGCAAATAACACTTTTAAATAATTAAGTACACATTCTTGCAATAATTATACAAAAGTGGTTAGTTTATTCGGGATAAATGATGGTATAAATGTGACGTTATTTGATGTCATCAAATATTCCCCCACTTGAATCCTACTTGTCCTCAAGTAGACTCTAGATTATATTGAAAATGTATCCCAACCGAAGTCAAGGATGTTTTTCGTTTAAGCACTTCTTTTGATTTAATCACTTGTACAAGACCAAGCACATCACGAAATATGGAAATGAAATCACTCAGATCACTCAACTAATCTAGGGTGTAACATTTAAGTGGTACGCTCAATTTCTCGGTCGTGATTAGCTTCGTATCATAAGCTTGGTAAGGATACACATCTCCACCACTAGAGCTAAGGGGAAACAAGTCAAAAGGTAAATTGGGTTTTTATTTTAAGGCTAAGGGTTAATCATTCTAATGTACGGTCGTCGTAGGACTTCTACACGAGAAGTTTTACAACTCCCTAGGCAGTGCACCTAATCGTTGTTGTGTAGTATAGGCAAGACTCGGGGTTGTTTATCATTCACTCGAGGAATAGGTTGGGAAGGCTTGATCACGGTCTAACAGAATTCTAAGGGTTAAAGGAAGATTATTTTTGTATTTTAATGTTTTATAAAAAACAGTAAAATTATATAATTGGAGGGAGGTTTGGTTTTAGCTATTTAAACTAAATAACAACTACGCAACTAGTGATAACAATAAGATAAAAGATTATGCTCATTTAATCATGTATTACTCCCTAGATTGCTTCTCCTAGTGTTGTTGCCTTGTCACACTGGCGATGATCTATGTAACTATTTCCTAAGTCATGAACGAATTACACGAACCCGCCGTCTACTTAGTATCCCGTTAGAGCAACGCACCTGTAAGGTAGTATGAAGACTATTACAAGGCCCCTAAGAGTACACTAAGTGCATGTGAAATATATTAAGAGTGGATCAACCATATTAGGGGGCACGGTAGTATGAAGACTGTTACCCGATGGTATCCTTTCTACACAATCATGTTTTCTTAGACATATCAATAGCGATACAGATAATAGCTAGTTTTCTAAGACCTAACATGGACATCCATCACAAAAAGCAACATCACTAAGATCTACATTCTAGGTTTCATACAATCATAAACAAACATAATAATAGGTTTAGCTAAGCATGTTAAAGATTAAGCAAGAACAATAAATAATCACACAACACATAGACATATTGAATGATTAAGTAAACCTTATTTGATTAAAACATGAATTGGAAGAAGTACAATAGCGTTTTTAGGCCCTAAAATCGTCTCCTACAGCTGCTAAACGAACTAGGGTTTGTACCCTCTTCTTATTCTAAAGTTACACTCTCCAAACCCTAAATTCGGGTTTGTATATATAAGAAAAATAACGCGACGGCGTCACATTTTAGTCATGACGCCGTCGTAAGTAGAATCTTCTAGATCCGCGTGTGAGTCGGTACGGGCTGACGTCGTCTTGAAATGTTGTGACGCCGTCACTTTATGGGTTGTGACGGCGTCGTGTATAGCTTGTGATGCCGTTTCCAGGCTCTGTGAGCACAAATCTTTAAGAGTCTTGGTGTTGGTCCGTGATCTTGTCCGTTTCTTCTCCAAACGAGCCCAAGTCACGTGTAAATCTCCCAAATGTCTTCCAAATGAGAAATACCTGAAAATGAACGATTAAGTACCTATTTTGGGCATAAACAAACAATTTTGGGGGTTAAACGACCCCGAAAAAGTGTATAAAATGACACCTCATCAAATACCTTTACACTTGGATTTGCTTGTCCTCAAGCAAATAGCCTTTTTTATCTAGGCAATAACAATATAAGGGGTCATTTTACCTACTCTCTAAAAATATTCTACAACACAACATTCTAGACCTCGTAATTAAAAGCACAGAAAATATATGCTAGCACCTCACATACGTGTTTGGGATTCTCTCTTTCACTTGGCTGTATAATAAATTATAACATATGGGGGAAACAGAAAATCAACACTCATTACCTGTCATAGCATATAAATTACCATAGGCTTGGTAAAAGATCAAACCTCCACCGCTAGGTGCAAGCATTATCCATTACTATCTAAGAGGTCTTTTAAAGGGTTGTGGGGTGTAGGTGTAAGATAACATATAAGGGAAACGAAAACGGATGGGATACATTTAGGTGGCTTTGGGTGAATTTGGAGTGGAAGGGTTAGCTAATTATTTACGCGAATACACGCTGGTTTGGTTGCTAAGCCAAGACTCGGACGAAGATATACAAACTCTACACAACTCTACATCAATCTCTTTCTTTTTCTTTTCTCATTTTTTTAATAACATAATACATCACATGGGGTTTATAATACGTACCCCTACACTTGAGCTTTTACTTGCTCGAAATTTACAATCTAACTAATGACCCGTATTGAGGTGGATCAAAATAACATGGAGATCATTTGACAAACATATGGGGGTATTGACTTAACTTTTCTTCCCCATTCTTCTGCGAAATAAATACTACCATGAATCCCAATCGTCCCAAAACTGTATTTACAAGGATAAGGACTTAGCAACCGTGTACTCAAATAATTAACTTGGGTTAAACACAATAATGTACTAAAAATGAGTACATATAAGGTAGGCTAAGGCTTTTTGGGTGTAACGATTGGTTTAAGGGTGACAATGCTCTTCGTTAATAGTCCGGATTAACCAGAAAATTACAAGAACCGTAAAAAAGAATAGGCTCGGAGGGTTGTACTAGGGGTATCCTGCACTAAAAATGAGTGCATGGCAAGGGCGTGGGATAGCTATATGATCGAGGTGACCATCATAACAATTACAGGTTTAAAATAAGGGTTAATCCTAATGCCTCTTATCAAGCAAATCCTAATACTTACTATGCAGTCTCGGAATGCATCATAAAAACAAGTCTAGAATTTAATACATTACCGGTACACTCATATGAATTTTACTAACACCAGACATTCCATAAAAGGTGACAAGGCAATGCATACATGGACATAACGACAGAGTAGACTTGCACACCTTCAGATCAACCTTAACTCGAACCGGGTAAAGATAAAATCATCTTGGGTTACCAACGATGGGTACCCGAATTCATAAAGATCTAAGGGCGAACCTCACATTTTGGGGTGGAATTCTGAGGGTTATTGTGCTATTCATATAAATTCCTATCTATGGGACGCTATTAATACTCGGTTTTCGTCAGTATGTGTCGTAAAATTTTAAATTTAGGTAAAAATCACCTTTTTATGTTATGTTTCGATATATTACCCATCATTTTAAGGACAAAGCAAATGACAAATGAAAGAATAGTTTGTTGATGCCGTGCGATCTCCCCTCCCCCAAAACCCTAAGAAGTTGATTTTCACTTGTGGATCCAAGAAACATTCAAGAGTTGTGGTTTAGGTGCTAATCATCAAGGTAAGTGTGTTCATCCTAGTTTAAATAATGCATACATGTAACACTTATGATGGTGGATTCTAGGGTTTCATAAAATTCAGAATATTAATGATATTTAATGATGATAGAATGATTAGGGCTTGATTAGGGTCATGTTCATGCAATTGGTTAGGTTAGATTTGAGTTAAAACTTGATTTAGGGTTGAGCAGAATTTTGGGTCGTGTTCAATGACTGATATCTAGATGATAAAAATGTGTATTGATAGTTTATGAGACAATATGAATAAGCTAAATAGAGTGTACTTTCCATAAAATCTGGCCTTATAAAGTTTTTAAGGTCCGTAAGTCATTCAAATGTTGGTTACAATAAAAGTTGTCAGATCAGTAAATACGGGTCAGACTTAAGTCATGTTTAGGAGGGTAAAACCTATACTTAAAAGTGGAATTAAGCTTAGCCCTTCTACAGTAGTTAAGTTCCATATGTCTATGGATAATCATGTAAATATTAGCCTATGAATGCATATATATGTATGGTATTTTAGAGTGATACATTTTGGTGTGCAATCGGATCTGAATTAGGACAGTTTTGAAGTTTGATTTTATTTGAGGTAGTTATACATGTAAGTAATACTTAGGAATCACAAGGTAGTTAATATACTCATAAATGAACATGTGTGATTTTTGGTATACAATTTTAGTGTCTCTTTATGTTCCAAAACCCTTACTTATTGAACCTTCTTATTTTTATACCAAAAATCACACTTGTTCATTTATGAGTATATTAACTACCTTGTGATCCCTACGTAGTACTTACATGTATAACTACTCAATTACAATTCAAACTTCAAAACTGTTCCAATTCAGATCCGATTTGCACACCAAATGTATCACTCTAAATACCATACATATATATGCTTTCAGAGGCTAATATTTACAGGATTTATCCATCAGGCCATATGGAACTTAACTACTTATAGAAGGGCTAGTTTATTTCCATTTTAAGTATAGGTTTTACCCTCCTAAACAGACTTAAGTTTTGACACCGTATTTACTGATCTGACAACTTTTTTGTGTAACCAACATTTGAATGAATGTACGGACCTTAAAATTTTAAGGCCAGATTTTTTGGGAAAGTACACATTTTAGCTTATTCATAGGCTCAATAAACATATCAATACATGTTTTTATTATCAAGATATCAGTCGTTGAACACGACCCAAAATTCTGCTCAACCTTAAATCAAGTTTTACGCAAAATCTAACATAACCAATTGCATGAAACATGACCCTAATCAAAAGCCCTATTCATTCTTTCTCATTAAAAATATTCATTATATTCTAAAATTTATAAAACCTAGAATCCACCATCATAAGTGTTACATGTATGCATTATTTAAACTAGGATGAACACACTTACCTTAATGATTAGCACCTAAACCACAACTCTTGAATGTTCTTGGATCCACAAGTAAAAATTAACTTCTTAGGGTTTTGGGGGAGGGGAGATCGCACGGCATCAACAAAAGGGGAAAAAGGGATAGGCCTAAGTTGGTTTTTAATCTAAATCCTAAAAAGTTATCTCAGTATATTCTAACTTAGTTTAGTAAAAAAATTCCTTTCTTTTAAACCCAAAACCGGACGCACCCTACATATATATATTTTTATTATTTTTTTTAATTAAATTATTAATTAACTTATTACTTTCATTTTCTTTAAGTTTTTATAAAAACCTAAGCTAATTTGATTAAACCTTTTTACTTATGCGCTACTTACTAAACTTTCTAAATATAACTTTTATTTCACCAAACTATTTTCTATTTTTAGAAATTTTGCTATAAATCTCTATATTTCACTCACTTATTTTATTTCTAAAATGCCATATTTCCCATAAACGGTTAACACTTAATCATCCAACTATTGACGTAATATTACATGCAATACGCCATTCCTTTCCATTATCACTAAACGTGAACAAATGGAATACTTAACACCAAACTCAAACATACTCAAAATGAGATGCCCATACCCCTTAAAATGATATCAAGCACATAATTAACTCACTTAGCACACATAAACTCCACATTTAACATAACATCTTAAACACTTTAAAATGAAACCCTTAGTCCATATCTAAAGATTTAAAACTAACTGCTCATATCTCGGTTGTCACATTGACCATTCAACTTCTACTCCTTGAACTCCTAAAAGAACGGTGTTGTCAAAAGATGAACCGTTACTCTGGTTGAGGCTGGCTCGGTACGATGCTCATCAGCTTCTTAAAACTTCCTTTGTTTCTTTTTGGGCTGAAGTAATTTCACCGCATGCTATACTCAAAACAGATCTATCATAATCCCAATACATGGAGAAAAGATAGTATATGCAACATCATCATCTGAACAGGGAAACCTTCAGATTAAATACCTTCATATTGTGGTTTCACATGTTACTAACCGAGTTGGTGAATACATTGACAAGATGAAAAAAAAGGGGGATTCGTGCATTCATGGTAGGTTATCACTATTCTAAGGGATATTGTGTTTACAACAAGAGATAACCAATTGATTAGTTGAATCCAATATCATCTTAGATTTGATGAGTTCAAAGATGAATGTCAGAGTGTTGTCGCTGAATGACACTTCAGCCTCGTTCCCAACGATTAATAGGCATAGATTATGACCAACTCTGACCCCGGCCCCAAACTACAAAAGGTTTATCCTTCAAACAGATACAAGACTAGCTCCGTCACAAAAAAGATTAGACTATTCTTTTCGGGTCCTTGTAACGAAGAATTTTCAATGCAGGATAACTCAGTGTCTACAAGTCTTCTTCTCCCACCGAAAATTCAAAACAATATAGGAAACACACCTACAATGAATAATCCATCTTCTTAGAACCAAACAGATCCACTACAAATGTTCATTGCTGAGGGGAAAACAAGATAATCAAGCAGAAGACTCAAGGTTTCAACAAGATGAATTTATCAATCTTTCTGTACCCGGTACAGAAATTACTGAGTCTTCACTCACGCATTTATGATAATTTCAAATATGCATAACTTCTATCAACTACACAATTTTGAATATCGATGGACCAAAAAACATCACCCCCATTTTTCAAACGCTGCGTGGTGGTAATCCATCCAAGCCAGTGTAAACAAGATGAAAACTTGCAACAGATCTTGAAATGTGTATGTTTGCGCTCACCGTGAGTACTGCTGAACCGAAAACCATTAAGGAAGCAATGGCTGATTCTGTATAGATAGAGGCAATGCAGTAATAGCTTCATCAGTTTGACAGACTACAAGCCTGGGAACTCGTTGACAAACCTTTTGGCAAGAAAGTAATCAAGTAAGTGTTATGGAAGAACAAAAAGGATGAAGACCAAACTGTAATTCGTAATAAGGCACGACTTGTAGCTAAGGGATATGCTTAGGAAGAGGGAATTAATTTCGAGGAATCATTTGCTCCAGTTGCTCGCTTAAAAGCTTTTTGGATTTTTGTCGCTTATGCTGCATATAAAGTCTTTTCCAATTTATCAGATGGACGCGAAAACGACATTTCTTAATGGCCCACTGAAGGAGGAGGTTTAATGGATGCTCAACCAAATGGGTTCTTGTTGGACCCTAATCATCCAGAAAAAGTTTACAATCTAAGGAAAGCTCTATATAGATTGAAGCAAGCTCCGAGAGCCTGGTATGATAAACTCTCAAATTTCCTAATGTCCAAAGGTTTTACTAAAGGTACCATTAACCCTACCCTATTCATGATAAGATACGGGGAGGACATTCTACTTGTGCAAATTTACGTCGATGACATTATTTTCGGGTCTACAAACCCTAAATTTTCTAAAAGATTTGAAAAATTAATGCACAATAGATTTGAGATGTCCTTAATGGAAGAAATAGAAGTGTTTTGTACTGCATCCCCTTGATAATCCTCATCATAATCAACCACTAAAGAAGGATGTGTGACATAGTAAGGTGAGGTAGTCCTAGAAGAGCAGCCCGTATGTGCCACCAATGCAAGAGGATCATGTGATTTTTCCAACTTCTTTGCTCTAGATGCATTTACCAGTTTCTCAAATTGTTGAAGGTAATCAAACAAATCATCATATGAATCTTCTGTTAACCTTTTTGCAAGACGAACTTGAGTAACATACTTGAGCCATTCAGGTTGCAAATAGTTTAAGAACTTTGTGTTGACAGTAACCGGAGGAAATTTGATGCCATTTCGTTCCAAATCATTCATTAACTGAGCAAAACGATTGTAGACTGACACAAGTGCTTCGCCTGGTCCAGCAACAAATTGATCAAACTCATTATTGAAACGTGTTTATCTGTCAACCTTGTTTTGTACTGTACCTCTCATTAAGTGTTCAACTCTTTGCCATATGGATTTTGCAGTAGTACAAGCATCCACAAAGTTATATATGTCATTTGGGATAGAGATTAGAATCAAATTCATTGCTTCCTTGGTGGTTAAGTTTCAGAAGGAGTGAATTCTTTAAAATCATATGGACCTTCATCAATTGCTTTGTTAAGCCGCTTTCTGTTTTCTCTCTTTCGATTGAGGTATCTTCTAAAACAACTTGCCTATAGTATATAACTACCTCTTTCAAGCATCGGGGGTCTAGTCTCAAAACCAGCATCAGTAAGAGATTGTTGATGTGTATTAGACGTCGACATATCTAGTGACTCAAAGATTGGATCTTTGTAGACGAAAAAGAGTTCTATTTGTGATTTTCCAAAAACTTCAATACTTGTCCAAATTTGATAACCCTGTTCTCGAACAACAATGATCTCGAACAACACTGATTATGACATCAAATAACGTCACATTTATACCATCATTTATCCCGAATAAGTTACCCATTTTTATATAATTATTGCAAGAATGTGTACTTAATTATTTAAAAGTGTTATCTGCAGTAATTGAGGAGTGATTTGTGAAGACATGCTAAAAGGCGCATATTTTGGAACTAAAACGAAGACATTTGAATATATCATATTTCTGACCAATACACCGTATCCAGGAAAAGAGATACGGCGTATCAGCGCCAAGTCTTCACAAGTAAACGCGTATTCACAATTCCCAATACGGTGTATCCACCTTCTGCCGTACGCCGTATCCATGAAGATAACTATGCAGAGATACAAATATATTTGTATTTTAGGAATGTATATTATACTAATTATAAACTTTTCGCGCACTCTAAGGGATATACCCCAATACGCCGTATTGGCCTAGCCCAGTACGGCGTATCCAGCATTTTTTAGAGGTTATAAATAAAAGACTCAAAAACGAGTTTTCAGTGTGCAAAATCATATTCTTCATACCATACACATTAAAGACGGTTTTTTGAAGAGAAGAAGAGCAATAAACATCAAGCATCGATCACGATTCCATAGAAGACACCGTGTAATTTCCTTACTCTTGTAATTATTTAATTTTTGGTATCGTTCGGTAAAATGTTTAGTTTACCTTGGTTAATTGATCACGCTTGTATAATTACAATGGTTATGGGCTAATACCCTTGGGTATTAGCCATCTTAATGAAGATTTAATGTTTGGATTGTTTTAAAATCAATTTATTTAATTTATCATTGAAAGTTTAATTATGTTTATCGCATGATACTTGTTTACATGTTTGAATATGTGACCTATCATTCAACTGGGTCTAGTTACGCCTAACAAGCGAGCTAGATACTGGGATAGCTCTCCATATCGTGTTTTATATTACTAGACCAATAGGATCACAAGTAACGTTCTGTCTTTGTCTTTAAATTAAGAGCTTAGTTGGACCGGCAGGTGACCCGTAATGTTTCAACAAGTATGTTCTTGATTAATTGATAAAGATTTGAATAGTGGACTACCAGTATATAAAATACCGTCAAACAGTAAATGGGTAAAGTCCTAATAGGCTAGGGTTTATCAAGATCACCATTGCTATAATCCCTAGATAGATTATAATTAAACTAAAAGGATGCTTTATGCGGATGCGTTAATTGTGACAGGATTCAACGTGTCTAGGTCTTAGGATGATGTCCCGCCTAAGTCTTAAGAATGATATGCCGCTTCGAGATAAGAAATCATTGCACTAAATAAACAAACCAGCATTTAATCGGATTTAATATGGCTAATACAGTTTTCTATTATTTGGCTTGTACCGCTCTTTTATCTTCTGATTGTTTTCTTGCATGTTTATTGTGTTTAGAATTGATTATTGTCACCATAAAACCTGTGCCAGTCTCTCAGGCTGAAAACCCCCCATATCCGTTAGAAGCGTATATAGCATAGGTTTAACAAGTAATTAGAATTAACTTAACTAGAGTAATTAAAATACTGATAGATTATAAGGTTAACAACCTCGCTCTTAGTGTTCGACACCCTACTTACCACGAAACTCCACCTGATCGGGTACACTGCCCGTTAAAGTGTTGTTTTAGGATAAGTCGCACACATATTAAATGTATACTTGGTAATCTAACTAAAAAGACTAAATGACCCGACCCCCCAAATGTTAGTAGCCCCTCCACACAAAGCTTATAATCAACATCGCTAGATATGATAAGATCGAAAAATTGATTGAAACACAGTCAGCATAGATTATATACATTAAGACTTTTATTTCGCCTAATCTGCAACCCAATGAGTCAATAGTATTTCAAAAACTATTTCAAATGGTTGTGAAGAGTGGCATTCCTTATGATTTTATCAATGAGGAGGGTTTACGTGGTACAACCTCCGGATTCATTTGATTTCGCAAAAACCTTATTGTGTATAGTGTAACACCCCCACAAAAATAAACAAAAACTTTCTATACCAAAAAATGCCTTCCTTGTCGTAGCGGAAATATGTCAGGGGCGTCTACTTCATAATACATAGCACAAGATACAAGAGGGAGATCACGACTCTTAATGTTGTCGTTTGAAAAGAATCTCGTTCGAATTTTTGAAATCAAAAAATAATAGTTTGTCCCATAATGCATCACCCATGATAAACTTGAATGTAAAGACTCAATGCACCATCAAATAATCCAAGCATCTAATTCCACTGAGAAAAAATGTTTAAAAGTTGTCAAACATTTAACAGTTGGTGGAGTTATTAGACGTTTTGTAAGTATAAATGTTAAATGTTGGAATCCAAGATTTATTAAGTCGATTGATCTTTCCAATCACTGATAATCACAATCGCCAAGAATTTGTTAAGTGTAGTGCTAGAACCAAAGGAGTTTTAATGTATATTGTTGCCGCAATATATATGTAAAAAGTGTTTCATGAAATCTTAGTTAATGTTTAACTAAGTAAGTCACTCGGACAGTGAAAATAGTTGATTTTACAAAAATGTATGGGTCTACTATAACAAATACAGTACCACATAATTTATATCTACTGTTACGCTAAGCTCATGACACTGAAGCTCGACTTGTATGCAATTTAATGCATTAAATGTGCCCCGTAGTAGATGTTCAAACCGTAAACATCAAATTGTTCCGTCATGTATGCATTCGTTGTTTTCAGTAACTGTCGAAACCGATGGACGATACTCACATGTCGAAACAGGGAATGTCAATTCCCAAAATAATAAGATCTTTTCATACACCTCGACGCCTCCCTCAACCGGTCCTTTCCGATGTCAAGAAATTGACAGTTCATGATAATTGGGCAATGGCGGGTGTGGTTATGTTACTTAGGCACATGTAAACAGGAGATGATAACCGTATAACACTTGTGTTCCAATAAAAATTAAAATGTTGTAATCGTTAACAGCCTTTTGAGTAATTAAAACTCCATAAGTAGAAAAAGAGTGTGATTTAAAATCAAGTAGTTGAAGTTCAAAATGTGTATGTAAACAATTCTGTAACTTGTAATGCAAATTGAGTATGTGACAAAGTATAAACCAAGTTGTAAGAATTGCAAATAATGCGAATGTATGTAACCAAGTTGATTGGTAGAATAGTATGTAAAAGATATTGTAACGAAGATTATGTTAAACAAGTTATGTTAATTGAAGCATGTATTCTCCCCCGACGATTTGTAAAGTAAATGTAAACAGGTGAAAGATGCGGGCTATAAACCCCTTCACATCGATGACGAAGAACGTATGGCCGGGAATGCGCACATTAAGCGCCCAGACAAACGGAAACTGGAACGCGCTCTGACAAGAAGTTGCCCAGCTATATCTTAACGGCTAACGTCTCACATAGCCTACGGGTATGTAATGCCGTTTGGGTTTCCCGTTGAAATGGTTACATCAACGCGACAACTGTTGGTAAAAGATTTAGATTTTAACAGTACTTTATTAAGTCTTGGTAGTTGGTTAAATAAATTAAAGTTGAAAGTATACCGCAAAGTGTGTAAGTATAATATTCCTTTTTATGTTACTTATGAAAAATAACCCTTAATATAATTCTCTACCTTGATTATTATATACAAAGACAATCTAATTTCAAAGGGATTAATGAAAGTTATAATATACCTTGCAGGTATGTAAATAATAAGAGTGAATAATTAATTAAACCAAATTAGTTCGACAAACATTTAATGAATGAAAAGGCCTTGTACAAAGGTTTGGACAACTGTCTTTTATAAAACTTTTACAATAGACACTATGGTGCTTATCTTCTTACACTGACATTTATTAAAATATAAAATATATTTTTATAAATTTATATTTCTTTTCCTCAACGGGTTCGTTTGTCTTAATAGATTATCCCAATGTATAAAGTATAGTTTTTGTTTTGTTTATCCGGTTATTGTATAATTACAATATTATTATAACTTTACAATATAACATTAGTCCCTTTTATCGAGTTTCTAATTTAATAGGCAGTACTAGTAAAACATTATTAAATATAGGAATCTATATAAATTTCGCCTATGACCTTTCATGTTTATTAAAACGATCCCAAATCGAACGACTTTGTTAGCAATCCACCTTCCTAATCTATTTAATAAATATCATTTTTAACATTTCAATCGTGTGTTTATTAATTATCATTTTAATAAACATTATTTCTCATATTGTAACAATTCGTACGGTAATCATAGTATTTTAAACCTAACGCATCATTTACGGAATAAACTTGCTCACACAAAACACCCGCCTGCCGTGGTAAACCAAACGCAACCCTTAGTTATATTTATACTAAACCAATCACACCTTGTGGTGCTAATCCAAAAACAACTGCACCCCCATGGCTGTCTCTACAGCCAAACGCTAATCTTATGGCGCGGGCGGCCAGCCCGCTCACGCACCCTCAGATAGGTGGCAGGCGGCCGCACCTTTTGGTGTACTACATGAAACATACTGGAACACCCCTAGTTATATTCTACAACCGACGCCCCTAATTGGTTGCAAATTAAACACTCCTGTCTGTGGAAAGTGTTTTACCAACTTGGGCACCCTAATGCGGTTCTAACCCAAAGCAGGATCGCCTACCCTCTTCGATTTTGTGGTGGTTCGTCCAACAACAAACCGACCCCTTTCGGCCAACGTGGTCTGACCTGCCTACAACAACACCCCTGAACTAATAAGGAAACCCAAGCGCACCCTTGTGCGTTTTTAAACAAAAACAACCCGAACACCTCTTCTTGTGCTATGCATACAACCACGCCCATACCCTTTTTCGGTGTGATTGAATAACCAACCGCACCCTACAGTGGCTGAGAACAACACACAAACGATACACTTGTTGGTGGTTTTATTATCACCGATCGCACCATAGGGGGGGGGAGGAGGCAGTGGTGTGATGGTGGTGGATGGTCTCGGAGCTGAGACAGCCGTTGTAAGTGTGGAGCAGGAGACCACGGTGGGGGAGATGTGACATTATGGGGCATCGGGTTAGATTCTGGAGTGGGCGGAGTATGATTTGGTCTTGACCCGGTGAATTACCACGCCCGGATTTACTTTCTCGTCGTTGGCTTGGCATGGTGGTGAGACGGTGGCGGAAGTGAGTGGCATGGGCGGTCGGGAGGGAGAGAGCAGGAAGGAAGATGAGGTGTGTGGTGTGTTGTATACATGAGATGTAAATGAATGGAATATATATATTTTTTATTTTTTTATATTTCTTTCGTTATTTGAAAAGTGGAAAGATTACAAAGTTTTGGGTTAATGTGTAACTCCGCTTGTGGGTATAGTGTGGGGTTAAAATCGGTACGTGGCCAGAATAGACTTGATAACAAATGGTAGTTGTGGAGTGCGAGCGTTTTATGGCAGCTTGGTTTGGGCGGTTATGGGAGTCGGTGTAGTATGTGTTTTACTCGTGCGATGGCGGCGGGCATTTACGGTGGTGGTGTTTTGGGTGGGTTTTTGGGTGGTTGAGTGGGGGGTGTAAGGGGGTTTGTTTTTTTTGGGTTAACGGTGTGGCGAGGTGTGTTGTTAGGAGAGGCGGGTTTGTGGTTTGTGGTTTGGGTGTGGGTGGGTTGTGGGGTGGGTTTTGGGTTTGTGGGGTGGTTAGGTTTTGTTATGGGTTTGGTGGGGGGGGGGAGGGTAAGGTGGGGGTAGGGGGTGGGGATTTTGGGGTGGAGGGGTGGTGGTATGGATAGGGGGAGTGGGGGATGGGGCGGGTTTAAGGTTTGGGGGTGGTAGGGGGGGTATGTTTTGGGAGGTGAGGAAGTGGGGGTTTGGGGTGGAGGGGGGTGAGGGGGGTGTTGGATTGTTGTATAGTTTTGGTTGTGGGTGGTGGAGATGGTTTTTGGTTTTGGGAGTGGGATGGTGTGGTTTGTTTGGGGAGTGTGGGTTGGGGGGGTAGGGTTGGGTGTTTTTTTTGAGGTGATTAATAGTTTTTATGAGTGAATTTTTAATATGTTGTGATGTTGATTATGTAAGTTTTCGTGTTTTAGGTATTTTTATGTTGTATATTATGGATTTATGATGGTTGGTTTGGGATTTTTTAGTATTGGGGTGTTAGTCGGTGGTTGTTTGTATGTTTTTTGTTGGGTGGGTTTTTTAATAATAATATATATATTAAATTATTAATTGATTTTATTATTTTTATTTTAATAATCACATATTGATTTAATTTTTATATTTTATTATTTTATTTTGTATGTGTTATGGATTATTTCGCACTATAATTTTTTATATCTCCTTCTATTACAAATTAAATTTTTCTTCCTTAAATTATTTTTATTACATATATATTTAAAATTAATAAATTAATCTCATATTAAATTATTATACTATTTATAATATTATTCTTCATTAAATAATTATTTAATAATTAATAATAAATAAAAAAAACTTAAATTAATATAAATTATTTAAATAAAAAATCTTTAAAAAAGAAAAATCTAAAAATTATATTAAATAAAACGGATAATATCTTTATAATAATTAATTATATTATATAATATTTTGGGTTTTTTGTCTATAGATGATATTTAAATAAGTAGATGGTATTGTTTTTATAATGAATATTTTTAGAACGATAGTTGGTTTATAAACTTTTAGTGGAAAGCTTGATTAGCTTAAGTAATATGTACAGAATGTGAGGGTTTTGTAATAGATTATTATTATTTATTTTACATTGTTTGAGACTTGTATTATTGATTATAATTTCTGTAACAAAATTATGGACTGGTAGTTAGAAGTAATTAATGTATAGTATAAAGTATGAGTGTAAGTTGTGACAGGTAGAGTAACATGGTGTGTTTATGTGGTGACGTAATGTGTAGTGGGAATTATGTTAAGATGTAATGAGACATGGGTGTTGAACTTGGGGGGTGGTGTTGGTGTTTGGGGGATGGTTTGGAGTTTTGTTGGAGGGGGGTGGTGTGTTTGGATTGGGTGTGTTGTTGGGGTGGTTTTTTGTTGGGTTGTGTTTGTGTTGTGTGGTGGGATTTTGTGTTGGGGATGGTTGGGTGTTGTAGTTGGTTTGGAGTGGGTAGGGGTTTGGGGGGTTGGGGTTGGTGGGGGGGATTTGGGGTGTGAGTGTGGTTTTGGTGGTAGAGTGGAGTGCGGGCGCGGTGAGGGAGGTTGTGTAGGCTGTAGTGGCGCTGGTGGAGATTGGTGGGGGGTGTGGTGTGGTATTGTATGTTAATTGGGTGGTTGAGCTAGTGTGAGTCGGGGGGTTTGTTGTTTCTGTGCTGGAGGTGGGGATTTTGTTGTTGGTGGTTGTTTGTTTTATGAGTGTTGTGTTTGTGGTGTTTGGTTTTGTAGTTTGTTGTTTTTTTTGTGTATTGTGTTTGTGGTGGGTATTGGGTTTGTTATGTTTGGTTTTTGTGTGTTGATGTTGTTGTGTGTTGGAAGTGTGTTGTTTTTGTTGGGGGTTTTATTGTATTTTATTCTTGTAGTGTATGTGTGTGTGTGATTTGTGTGTGTGTGGTGTTGTTTGTTTGTGTGTTATGTTTGGTGTGAGTGTGGGTGAGAGGGTGTATTGGGTTTTAGGGTTTATGGGGTTTGTAGAATTTGGGTATGTGTTGGGGTGGTGGGTTTTGTTTTGGAATGTAGGGTGTATGATGGTGTCATTTAAGTGTTTGTTGTTTGGTTATTAGTAGTGGTGTGTATTCTGGTGGAGTTCATGGTATGTATAGATGTAGTTTTTAGGTATTTATTAAGTATATATTATTTATTTTAATTATTTATTTTTATATAATATAAATTTATTTTAATTATTTTTTTAAAATTCTTATTTTTTAACTTTTTTTATTATTTTATGTATATTTATTCTGTTCTCTTTATTAATTTAAATCTTTAATTCTTAACTAATAATTAATTTTTTACACATTAATTATTAAAAAAAATAATCTAAAAATTTAAGATTAACGAATTGAAATATAGAACTATATAAACAAATAATAAAAATTTAATATTAATTAAAAAAAATAATTATATTAAATAATATAAATTAACAATAAGTTTATAAATTTGTTAATATAATATAATTATAATTTAATTATATTTATTTTTTTATTTTAGTATATATTGGTTTTAATGTGGTTTAGTAAAATTTTAATATAGTTTAAATTTAGTTGTTTTGGTTTATAAAGATAATTGTGGGATTGGTTGGAAAATGATGGGGGAAGTTGTATTTTTTTACATTTAGGTGTGGTTATTTTATTTATAAAAGTAACAAAAAAATCAAAGCTAAATAATTATATATCTTGATTGTTAAAATTTTGTTGTTGTGTGGGGTGTGGAGGAAGATAGGGTTGGGTGGGTGAAGTTTTGTTGTTGGGGGTATAGGGTGGGGGTTGATTGGTTTGGGAGGGGTGGTGTGGGGGTGGGGATGTTTGTGGTGGTGTGGGTGGGGGGGTGTGGTTTTTTGTGTGGGTGGTGTTTGGGGATGGTTTTTTGGGGGGGGGTTATAGTTTGGTTTTGTCTTTTATTTATGGTGGTGTTAGATGTGGTGTTAGAGTTCTAGATTTATGGTGGGGGGGATATTTTATTAAAAATTAATATATTGATTTTAAAAAATTTAATATTTTTATATAATAAAATTTTTATTAAAATTAAAATTATTATTATTATAAAGGTTTTTATTTATATTATATGATTTAATATTTTTACGCAATTACTCTAGTGATAATAAAGATTTTGGGGAGGTAAAGTTGTGGGGTGTGATAATAAAATTAATATTGTGGTGTTGGTTTAGTAATGAAGAATTGAGGGTGGAGGGGTGTTGTGTTTTGTGGTAAGTGGTGTTGAATGAGTAGGTGGTGGTGGTGTTGAGGTTGGAAGGGAGGGGAGGTGAGAGCGAGTGGGGGAGAGTGTATATTGGGGATTGGGTGATGGAGTGGGGGGTAGTTTTTGGTTTGAGGTTGTGTATATATTTGGCTTTTTTTTTTTTTATTATTATTTTTTTTATTATATCTTTTTTTTCTTTTATCTCTTTTCTATATAATATATTATACACACAAAATAAAAAAAAAACAAATTAACTACTTAAAAAAAAAATACAAAAATCAAAAAAAAATATAAAACACACATTAAAAAAAAAACAAAAACACAACAACAAAAATAGAAAAAAAAACTCAAAATAAAACACACAACAACACAAAAAAAATAAAATTAAAAAAAAAAAAAACAAAAAAAATAAAAACAACAAACAACAAAAATATATATATATTATAATATAACCAAAATATTTTAAAATTAAATATAAATAATTATTAAACATATTACCCCTATTATCCATACTAAAACCAACCAAAAACTCTACATAATATCCCTATAACTTATTATAGCAAATAGATTAATATATAAAATATACTATATTCTATTTAAACCCACAATTCAGAAAATTTTATTAATTTTACTCATCACTCATAAAAAATTCACCTATAACCTATTATCTAAATAACCCTAAAACAAACATCCACACAAATTATTAGATACACAAAAACCCCTCAAAAAAAAATAAACAAATATTATAAATTAAAAACTCTAATATAAAACCAAAAATCACACAAAAAAAAACCAAAAACCAACCAAACAAAACCTCAACAAATAACCTACACAAAACCTCCAATACACTCCAAATTCAAACACCTCAACACCATCCTAAATATTCCCCCCCCAACTCCCTCCCTCTCAATCTACTTTCTACCACACCTACAATCTTATATTACTAAAAAAGTCATGTGTGTAAACTTAACATCCCACTCTTTACTATCCAATAATCACTCACTTACTAAACCATACCTTAATCAAATTAATTTGTTAAAACACATTACCTCACTAAAAACATTAATACCACAAAACACCAAAAACTCTTCCCCACTTAATTTAATAACAAAAACACCCCCCCACATAAAAAATAACACACAAAAAAACAACAAACACCAATCAACACAAACATATAATATAAATCACAATCCACAACATCTTCATTTAAACTACCCAAATATATATAAAAATTAATAAACTCACCCATTAAATTTTATTAATGTTACATGTCTATTATACTATAATTATAATACTAAAACCCATTTCTTCAATACATAAATATCATACTATTTATACAATAATTATAATAAACACTTTTAAACTCCTAAATACCCACCTAATCACCCCAACCTCACCACCATCAAACAACCCTAAACACTACACTTTTTAATTTTAATTTATTTTCATTTATATACATAAAAATATAACAAATATATCTATTATCACAGTATTTACATAAAGTAATCATCTTATCATGCTGTGCACACGTTATATGTAACACTACAACTATAATGTATATGGCCGAGATCTAAATTATTGTATTCTTTTCCCCTCCAATCCTCTCGTTGTTTGTGTTGTTGTTGTGTGCGAGATTTCTCGCCCAAGAACCCAGTTACACACATCTACTCGCTGAGAAAGAATCTTCCAAACAGTACCTTCTATCTTGCTATCTTGAAAAACTTGTATTTTCACCTAAAAACACCTAAAATTCACCCTTTTGAACGTTTTTGCTTGGTTTCTTTTGTACAACTTAGTACTAGAAGGCTATAGCAACTATAAAAACATAAACTTTAACATCACAAACATCAAGATCAAAGAAAACTAAGAACAAGACTATAAACCTTCAAAAACTAAACTTTTGATCTAAACTAACCAAGAAAACGCACACACAATTTAGCTAATCATCCCATGGGCTCTGATAGGATATTCAATATCATAA
This sequence comes from Tanacetum coccineum, assembly GCA_026074375.1. Lineage (NCBI taxonomy): Eukaryota > Viridiplantae > Streptophyta > Magnoliopsida > Asterales > Asteraceae > Tanacetum > Tanacetum coccineum. The sequence continues at coordinate 49,578 of BQNB010012099.1, forward strand.
CACAAAGGCAAGATTAGGGGTTGGGCTGATTATGGAGAGAGAAAGGAGAGAATTTATAGTGAGAGAAAAACCTTATGTGTGTTTTTGATAAAATGAACAACCAACCTATTTCTCCCTCGGCACTAGGAAAGAGGTCTTATATAGTGTAAGTTACAAGCCAATATAACAATGGGCTATGGTGTGGGTACATGAATGGAGTAAAGAACCCATGCCCAATACCATAAGTCATTTCCGCTATTACATTATGCTAAGAGTTTGCCTATTATAGACAATTCACGGGAATGACCGAAGTCTTTTTCATGGCAAGCTTATCAGTATAAGGTTTTAAATAAGTTCTCTTATCATTGCCTCTATATTTAGTATTATCCACGGACTCATCTTCTTTGTCTTTCGTGAGTTTTGGTTTCCGTAGACATAAGAGTTTTCATAGATTTAGAGTCTTCTAATCCAAATTTCTTAAGCATTTCTTTTATATATTTTGATTGACTGAAAAATATATCATCTTCTAAGTGCAATCCTAAGAAAAATTTTAGTTCGCCCGTCATACTCATTTCAAACTCATCTTGCATGATCTTGGCACAATCATCACACAATTCTTGACAAGTTGAGCCGAATACGATGTCGTCGACATATATTTGAACAATTATGAGTTTAAAATTTTTCTTTTTAGTAAAGAGTATGTTATCTACCATTCGTTTGTGAAGTTAGTCAACAGTCGAGGCGACCCCCCGCATTCGAGTAATATACGCTCGACGTGCATCTTAGAATCTATCTTGTGAGGTCTAGCACCGAGTTTAGAGCTTGTTTGACTCCATAAAGAACTTTTCTTGAGTCTTATATGTAACATCCGTGAATTTTTGAATTTTTCGAATGACAACTCTCATATGATTGACTTTAGTGTATGGCTTGCACTTTATAAAGAACGACCACACTAAGGCAACGTTTTCACAACTTGGTCTCTAAACAATTTCAATGCTAAAATGACAATTTCCTGGAACTTTTCAAGTTTTTGACCGAAGATCCATGAAAGCCGTCAGAAAGGTTGCTCTGAAATTGCCCTCGCTAAAATTTTTTGAGACACAACGGGTACCGAACACACAAAAATAATTAAACGGTTATTTTTAATTCATCACTATTCATTTAATAAAAATATTAATATATAAGTTACTTAATATTTTACTTATTTAAGCGTTATTGTTAACGTGCTGAGATATACGATGTTTAAATTCTTTTTATTTTAAACCCAAGTCCCAAAATAGATAAATGAAAGCGTTTGTTATAATAAACTTTTATAAAAACAGTTTACGAAAACTTAGTCGAGTGAAATACTATTATTTATCAGAAAAATGATTGTATGTCAATAAGCTCATTTAAGCTTTAAAAGCTTAAATGAGAGTGTAGCTAGCTTATGAGTGAATTAGCCAGCTTATTTAGCTTTAACAGAGTATAAAAGAGCTTTTTAGACCATTATGCATTTAAGTAAAAACGGGAATTAACAAGAGAATAATATGAAAACTAAACTTTTAATTGATATTTAAAACTGATTACACGCTTAATAGAAGAAAATTACATTTAAATTGAAAAATAATAAGCTGAAGTTATAAAATAAGCTATATTATACTAAAATTATCCTACTCCTAGATACTAGATGCTTCTTGTGAGTGAGTGAGGAGCTCTTTATATAGGCTAAGAGGGAAGCTTCTAGGTCTCATATGCTCTTCTTAATCCAAACCCTTCATTCCTTGCAATCATTAGATCTTCAGTCTTCACCGTTGGATCAATATGTGATCACACGAATTGCCAGCATGGCATTCCATATGTCAGAGGCCTTGTGCTTCTTTTTCATTGATTTTAGTGCAAAATTCTCATTTGGAGTGTGTTTCCTTGAGCCCACGTGTCATCCTCTTGAGTCATCTTGAACAATCAAAGCCCTTTGGTGACGTTTCGCTTGCCAACGTGTAACATAGTACTCGAATCTTTGTTCCACGCTCTTAATTGAATTTTACACTTTGTTTTTTATGCAGGGTAATTACTTGGGACGACGATGAACAGTAACAACAACTTTTCTCGCTTATTTTTTTTACTTTTATACGTTATTGTTTGACCCGGGGGTAAAGGTTGTTTGACTTGGGCTCGGGTACAAAAAAGGAATGGGCCACAGGTTATGATTGGGCTCAGGCTTGTGATTTAAGGGATTTTGTTATAGAGGGTTAACGACCGTTAGTCCCTTAATGGTTAAGGACTAACGGTGCTAGGGTTTTAATGACTTATTGTAAATTTGGTTTAACATTAAGTCTCATTTGGGTATTTTGAAGGTTTTGTCTTTTTGTAAGTTGACCATTGTTGACCAAGGTTGACTTTGTTGACCTTTTGCTCGAAACTTCCGGCTCTTGTGCACTCTATCCTTCCCGTGTTCGTGTTTTTCCGGTTTTGACCATTTTCTTATGATTTTTGCAATATCCGTACCTACACATCACAAATGACAAAACAGGCAATATACAAGCATAATTTGCACAATTTAATCATTTAAGGGTTATTTTTGATATAAAAAGGATATGTGATTTCTCACATATCAATAACCTCTATCTAGCTTGGATCCTTTAATGCATGAATTACCTTTTTGGGTTCTTCCTGTGATAAAAAGCAAGCAAACAAGCAGTTTTGAAGGTCTTTATGGTTTGTTTTTTGTTGAATAGTACTAACAAACCCATGTTCCTCCAAATTCTTTGACATCTTTCTTGTTTGTGTAGCTGATTGCAAATCTCCAATCACTTGATCAAGAGGATGATCTTTATGAATTCTTGTAGTTGGAATAGGACTGACTTTGATTGTAGTATCCAAATTGTTCATGTCAGCCACTACACCATCATCTTCATCATCTCTTGAGAAGTCAAATATGCTATCATCTTCCAAAGCAGGCATATTTGGATCAAATGGAAGTTCAATGCTTGTTTTTCCACCAACAGCATTAACTTCATTTGTGCCAGCAGCATTAACAGTTGAACTAACAGTATTAACATTACTAGTAGTATTAACATTGTTAGTGTTGTTAACATTATCTTCCTTCTCTTGATCTTTACATTCACTTTCTTTTCTTAGATCTTCATCAACCTTCTTTCCATCATCACTTGAAGGTTTGGATCCATCATCATGAGAACTCTTTGGATCTTGAGAATATGGTGGATCAGCAGTCCATAATGGTAGCAAAATGTAATCCTTGACAGGTTCTGTCTCCTTTCTAGCTTGACCTGCATTATCACTTGCTTTTGTACCTGCAAAACCATTAGACTGTGTACCTACAACAATTGGCTCATAATTCATTATTCTTGTTAGTGCATCAATATCAAATAGCCAATCTGGTCCACTACCTACAACATTAGGTGTACTCTTACTAAACCTAATATGCAAGTTTTCTTCCACTATCCTTGTTCTACTATTGAATACTCTAAAGGCTTTACTATTTAAAGAGTATCCAACAAAGAAACCTTCATCATCCTTGCCATCAAATTTTCCTAAATGATCTATGGTATTGAGAATGGTAACAGGACACCCAAATGGTCTCATAAAACTTAAAGTTGGTGTTCTACCATAAAAAAGTTCATATAGGGTTTTGTTATGAGGCTTAAATACTAACTCTCTATTTTGCACATAGCAAGCAGTATTAACTGCTTCTGCCCAAAAAGTAGTTGGCAACTTAGAATCAGCTAGCATAGTCCTAGCAGCCTCAATTAGTGTCATATTCCTCCTCTCAGCAACTCCATTTTGTTGAGGAGTTCTAGCTACACTAAATTGTCTCAAAATACCCTTCATTTCACAAAAAATCGATTCATTTCTTTGTTTTGAACTCAGTTCCATTATCACGTCTAACTCACCTTAACCTTGTGATCTACTAGATTTTCTATCCCAGTTATAAAGGACTTAAGAATGCCACTAGTCTCTCCTTAGTGCATGAAAGAAAAACCCATGTAAACCTACTATAATCATGTGTGACAACTAGGCAATACATTTTCTTCATAAGGCTTTTTACAAATGTTGGACCAAATAAGTCCATATGCAACAAATGTAAAGGAAGACTGATTGAAGTTTCTCTGTTTAGGACTTACAAGACAAGGCTCTATGTGCTTTCCCTTTTGACAAGCTACACAGGTTGATCATTTTAAAAATTGTTTAGAAAGTTAACTTTTCAGATTTCCCTTAACCAATTTATTCATGGTTTTAAAATTTAAGTGACCTAGCCTTCTATGCCAAAGTTTAGATTCATCAGATGTGGCTTTTTCAAAAAGGCAAGTTAAACCTCCTTTAGGAACTATGTTCTTTAAATCAACACTATACATATTGTTCTTTCTAGGAACTCTAAGTAAAACTTGACTTTCATCAATTAACTTAAAGTTTGGAGATAAAACAATACATTCAGTGTCATTAAAAAGAACACTATTCTTTTTATCACACATTTGTGAGACACTAAAGAGATTAAACTTTAACTCTCTTACAAAATACACATTTTCAAAATCTAGATTACCAGTTTTAATGGTACATTTTCTTGTGATTTTCCCTCCTTTGGGGTTCCCTCTAAAAGCAACATATCCTCCATCTATCTCTTCATAGTTTGTAAGATAGGATATGTTCCCTGTCATGTGCCTTGAGCATCCACTATCAATCACTCCTTGATCCTGTAAATCCTTTTGTTGATTGCATGCATATTAGATAAGGAAACAGTTTCTTTGGGGAACCCAATCCTATCACTGAATTGGATTCTGCCTTTGTGCATCATATAATTATAACTTTATTAGGGTGAATTGATGCATTTTAGTTTTGAAAAACCATGCGTCTAAAACTTTATTTCTTTGTTTCAAAACCCACAAGCTGGGCACCTTTTAACAGCATTAAAAATTACTTCCTTAATGCATTAATTACAGCTTTTTGGCACCTAGCTGTATCAGTATTATTTTTTTAACACTAACAATATTAACCCTTTGATTAATATTAATGTTTTTAAATGATATGTTCTTATGAATGGGCCTCTTAACAGTTGAATGTGACTATTTTAGAAAGATTATTACATTGGTCTAGCATCATTCATGTTGTTTTTGAGTGAGCAGCATTAAAACTTGTCTGCGGTATTTATATCCAATACTGTTGTTTTTGATTACTAAATATATTTGTCTAAGCAGTATTAATTGATATTAACATACTCCATGGTACTGCTCTGGAAAAAAGTTCTTTTTAGCACAGGGCAGTGAGTCTTCTTTTATGAAAGTTTTTGATGATTCTCCCCTTTGAGCATTGTTCAAATAGTTTTACCTCTTTGATTTTTGAAACTATAATTTGATGGTAATTGCTTCCTAGCTTTTGGAGATTCAATATTGTTCTATTTCTTTGATTGCTTCTTGAACTGTGAGTGTTTTGCTATGTTGTCATCAACTTGTATAACAGTTTTTACTAGCAAGTCTTTTTTTGTTGTTTAGATTTGAGAAAACTCTTTTTAACAATACTAGGCCTAACTATTTATTTTTAGTTTTAGGGTCTAGACACATACCTCTTCGTCATCATCATGACACCCATTTTTCAATACTTGGGCTCATCATACTTTCCTAACTACCTTAGGGCTACTTCTTCACTAGGAAATAGCTTTACTGTTCTCAAGACTTGGCCTTATTAACAAAAATCATTAATCTAGAAAAAGACAAGTCGGTATTTGAGGCATTCAAATTCTACTGTTGTAGAGAGGTGAACTGCATTATAATTTCATTAGCCTAAACATTTCTTGCTATTGTTAACTATTTGACACTCTATGAGCTAGTTAAATTTTAGATGCATCTTTTTCATTTGAACTATTTCGAAGCTTTTTTCTAAGCTCTCTATTAGGTTATTTCTCCATATGAATTTCAAATTTTAAGCCCTTAATATCTTGTAAATAAATAGACTCATTTGCTTTATAAATTTCAAGTTTTTCTTCCACTGACTCTAAACCAATCTTATAACCTAGAACCATTAACTCAGATTTCTTTAAATCTTTTATTAGTTGATCATTTTGAGATTTAAGAAGTTCAATAGTTTCAAAAACAAGATTTTAAACAAATAGAATCATTAGATACCTCTGAGTCAAGACTTGAAGATGAGAAAGCCATGAGTGCATAATTAGGCCTTTCCTCTACCTGATCACTCTAGTCATATCTACCAAGACCATCACATGACACCAAAGTTGTGGAAGTAGATAATTTCACAGGCACATCCTTCTGAGCTTTTCTGGTTCTTGTTGTCTTGATTTCTGGAGCTCTACATCCTTAGTTAAATGTACACCATCTTTGTGGCAGTTGTAGCACTCCACTTTGGACTTATCAAAACTAATAGTCTCATTGCCATTAACAGTAAGCTTCCCTTCTTATATTATTCAAAATCCTTCTTGCCTCTCATAGTCACATTGATTTTCAATCTCAAAATCCATTTTCCTTGTCATCTGGATGGATTTGTTGACAAGTCCTCATGTAAAGTCGTGGGACTATTTGGTATTGACTAGCAAATAATGCACAAATAACAGCATTACTCAAGTTATTAGTATTTGTAGAGTAAGCATCATTAACTTGAGTGCTAGCAGAGATAAATCGATGAGAAAGTATTATTGCTCCATTAGTGTTTGGCATAGTGTTGTTATTTGAAGAGGAACAAAATCCATGTTTGTGTGCTTGAAAACTTGAGATTGAAATCCCTTTATCTTTTGGTTTATTACACACTTGAGGTTTTTGTAGAGTCATCCATGTCATTGTATCCAAATCAGATTTATTTTATACATAAACAAATGTGTGTTCACTCAGGTGACATACTTCTTAAATAACTTTTGATTAAATCTTCTTGTGAAAGCTTTTTCATTACAAAAGCTTTTAACTCGACTCACATTGCTTTTAAAGCCTATCTAAAGGTTTGATAAAGATTCTAAGCTTGGAGCTGTAAAGTTTTCATATTGAGACTTTTAAAAAGATTCCTTTGAGTCTTTCTGGTAGCGGCATTACCAAAAATATTCGTTTCAACAGCTTCCAGGAATCTTCCTTAGAAACATTTATTAGAGTTAACTTGAAATGTTGTTCAATTGGGAATGCCCATCATTAAAGTACTTCTAGCTTTCACCTCTAATCTTCTCTAAGCCTTTTCTTTAGCAGTTGTAATAGGCATCTCTGTCATAACTCCTTCCATAATTTTTGTTTTTGGCATGGTTGCACCATTTCTATTGACTTCCCACAGTGCATAGTCTATCATCTGGATCTATTGTTTAATCCTCATCCTCCAAATCTCAAACTCACTGGGTTTGAGCATGGGAACTGGTGGGATGAGCCCCTATGTGTGCATATCGTGATACTAATTCCTTTTAGAAATAACAGGTTCATCTTATTCAAAAGCTTCTCACAAAGCTTAATACCACTTTTGATCCCACTTCAATTGAATCGAATTCCGTAGTTTTTGTTTATGTTTGGGTATGTTAGATAATCCTAAACACAACTATAGAATGAAATAATGTGTTTGAATGTATTATAATTTATGCGGCGAATCTAATATTTAATAGTAAGATAAATAAAAAAATGGGGGGGGGAATTATCAATGAAACAGTCATAATGAACATACCAAATCTAATAAATAATCTCCAATACTTATAATGATAATAATACAAAAAATCTCAAGTATTAGGGTTACAAAAGACTTGAAGCGAGGAATTATACGTCTAATAATTACTCAAAAGATTGATAAAGATTATTATCAAAACTCTATGCCCTAGACCTCCTTTTATAGCACCAAGGTGCCCTAGTCAGCTTACAATACTTTCCTAAGTATCCATAATCTTTTCTATAAACAAATAACTTAATACATATCATATAAGCAATACTAACAACAAACAATACTAACTTATTAACCTCAGCAGCATTAACTTATCTTTGAGCAGTCTAAACCTTGAGCAGTACTAACATTCACTAGCAGTAGTAACTTTATACTAGCAGTAGTAAACACTTAGCATATTTTTACTAGCAGCATAAATATTCATTAGCAGTAGTAACTATGTACTAGCAGTAGTAATTTTGTACTAGCAGTAGTAACCACTTAGCATATTTTCTTTGAAGTTCATAAGCAACACTAAATCCAGCTGAGCAGCATTAACACAAATATGAGCAGCAGTAATTCAAACAACATCAAGAAGACTTTTAATCCCAACAATCGTTGTGGTCTCGAGTGATATACCAAGCCAAGTTCTAAAGTCCACTACATCACCAGCACACTCATATTTTTATAGAATTTTTAGTAAACGTTTGGAAACGGAATAGGCTTAATTCTCATAATTTGGCATTAAGGGTTATAGTGCGCGAGGTCATGTAACTAGTAATTTTTACAAAAGTTATGCTAGATTTTTTTTTAATTTTGGCATAATTTAAGCATGTAGCATATTATTTGTAAAGTAAGGTCAACAAGTAGGTGTTCTAATCTTCATCACTCACTTTTAGATTATACAATAGTCTGTTTTTAGATAAAACAGATATAAGTATATGGGAAATTGAATTAGACCGAGGAATCTCCCATGTTATGTTGCTCGGGATTGATTCTCCAATTTGGTTCTTGAGCAAAAAGTGTGTTCGACGGAGGCTTCAGAATGCTCGTACGAGTTCAAACACACGTTCTTGTTAAGAGTATACAATATCATCGATTTTCCTTAGAGGGTCCTGCAATAAAAGATTAGAAGACAAAAGTGTGATTCCTATCTAGGTTATACAATGGTTACAATGCAGGAAAAGAATTAAACATTCAACTGTACAGGTTCTAATACGCGTTTATCCACAAACCCAGGAAACGCCAAGCATGTTCTGTAAAAACAATTAATTTTTTTTTAAAGTTACTAAAAATTATAAATACAAACTGATAACATCCGGAAACATCCTACGCCTTATCCAGAGGGGTTGGATACGCCTAGTATGGAGTGTCTGGGAAGACAGGGACTCTTGAAATAATAATTCGAACATTTAAAAATGACCGGTCATCTCATGGGATGCTATTTTGTTTTAGTAGTCGTTAAGTTTGGACTTTTTTCTTTAGCTCGTCAGGCTTTATTCTCTATCCGTGTCACCATCCACCCTTTTCCTCGTTTTCAAAAAATTTCTTGGTAGATGTGAGATCGACTAGCTTTGCTCCTTTTCCAAGTATTGTTTTCGCGGTTTTTTATAGCAATAAAATCTTTGTTCGGTCCTAACGAATATTTTATATCTTCAAACTTTTTGGTCTTGCACATCCTTCCATCATCACTCACATTGTTCGGGTGGGGAATTTTTCCTAATTCGCTTTTGTTTTCATAGTGAGTATCCAAATTAGGTTTGGTGAATAAGTTGGTAACAATGTTAGGAGGGTTTCCATATTCATGCTCCTCCTATTCTTAATCGCTTGATACGATATCTTTATCAGACTCATCATTCCCCCATCCATACACCCAAGCATATCATAATGCGCTTTTAGTCGTTCGATCAATTCCTTTGTTATCACGCTTTGAATCAATCCATGCCATTAATTCATAATATCCAGGCTCCTCATTTTTGTCGTTGTTCGTGACATAATTCTTCCTATCTTAGGATAAGGGGAAGTATTTACAGAAAACGTTCCGGCAAGTATCCCCGGGCTGGTGATTTACTGTTTACATTTACTGACCACTACACTCATGCAGCCCAGTAAGACGAGTTGAGGGGGAAATATTTATAGTGTAGTCGCTCTAGGGTTGTCAAAAATCATGATCTTGATGGGGTCTAGTATTCCAAGGAAATTGGCTATGTGCCCCAATACGTCCTCCTCTTCCATTCTGCCAAAAGTGTTATATTGCAATTCCATAAAGATTTTCTTGCTAAGCTTATTAATTGAATAGTAATCGATTTTTGCATCAATGAGATAGGATGTTGCTATAGCTTTCTTCAACATTTCATTTACTATGAGTTCTGTTATAGAATTAGTCATAGTGAATCCTTACGTCGTCAAACGGTTTCCTGAAAATACGCATAAATTATCAGTAGGACGTGCCCTCAAGGAAGAGAGCACGTGAAACAGGAAATCGAATGCGAATTATTATTACTGTTACTGTATCAGTTGATCAATACGCCGTATTCGATTAATTTGAAATACGCGTTGGCTCTGTGAAGGTCAATACGGTATTGTTATACAAAATCGTCGTTTGTATTGAAAGAACATATAAGTTGTTTAGACTATAGATCAATACGTTGTTCTGAGTGGAAAGGTCGATACGTCGTATCCAACTGGTGGATATGGCGTATCTGTTGATCTGTCAGAACAAAATACTTTTAGAAAAATAATTAAATAATGCAAGAATTTAAACACACAATTAAATCACACAATTAATTTAATTACAAACAGAGTTAAACTATTTAAATGTTTCAAGTTTTAAATTTATATTTTGCCGACTCTACCAAAAACAACACTTTAACAGGCAGTGTACCCGGTCGATGGGAGTTTCGTGGTAAGTAGGGTTGATGTGCTGTCGTGTAGGGTCAATTTGTTGATTACCAAGTTTTAAATTTATATTTAGCCGACTTATCCTAAAACAACACTATAACGGGCAGTGTACCCGATTAGGTAGAGTTTCGTGGTAAGTATGGTGTCGAACACTAAGAGTGAGGTCGTTAACCTTATAATCTACAAGTATTTTAATTACTCTACTTAAGTTAATTCTAATTACTTGTTAAACCTATGCTATATATGTTTCTAATGATGATGGGGGGTTTTCAGCCTGAGAGACTGGCACAGGTTTTATGGTGACAATAATCAATTCTAAACACAATAAACATGCAAGAAAACAATCAAAAGATAAAAGAGCGGTACAAGCCAAATAATAGAAAACCGTATTAGCCATATTAAATCTGATTAAATGCTGGTTTGTTTATTTAGTGCAATGATTTCTTATCTCGAAGTGGCATATCATTCTTAAGACTTAGGCGGGACATCATCCTAAGACCTAGACACGTTGAATCCTGTCACAATTAACGCATCCGCATAAAGCATCCTTTTAGTTTAATTATAATCTATCTAGGGATTAAAGCAATGGTGATCTTGTCAAACCCTAGCCCATCGGGACTTTACCCACTTACTGTTTGACGGTATTTTATATACTGGTAGTCCACTATTCAAATCTTTATCAATTAATCAAGAACATACTTGTTGAAACATTACGGGTCACCTGCCGGTCCAACTAAGCTCTTAATTTAAAGACAAAGACATAATGTTATTTGTGATCCTATTGGTCCAGTAATATAAAACACGATGTGGAGAGCTGTCCCAGTATCTAGCTCACTTGTTAGGCGTAACTAGACCCAGTTGAATGATAGGTCGCATATTCAAACAAGTAAACAAGTATCATGTGATAAACATAATTAAACTCTCAACGATAAATTAAGAAAATCAATTTTAAAACAAACCAAACATTAAATCTTCATTAAGATGGCTGATACACAAGGGTATTAGCCTATAAGCATTGTAATTATACAAGCGTGATCAAATAACCAAGGTAAACTAAATGTTTTACCGAACGATACCAAGAATTAAATGATTACAAGAGTAAGGAAATTACACGGTGTCTTCTATGGAATTGTGATCGATGCTTGACCATTAGTTGCTCTTCTTTTCTTTAGAAAATCATCTTTTATGTGTATGGTATGAAGAATATAATTTTGCACACTGAAAACTCATTTTTGAGTCTTCTATTTATAGCTTATGAAAAAGGATGGATACGCCATATTGGGATAGGCCAATACGGCGTATTGGGGTGTATCCCTTAGAGTGCGCGTAAAGTTTATGATCAATATGATATTCATTCTCAAAATATAAATATCTTCGTATCTCTGAATAGTTATCTTGATGGATACGGCGTATGGCAGAAGAGGGATATGCCGTATTGGAAATTGGTTGAACGCGTTTTCTTGTGAAGAGTTAGCGCTGATACGTCGTATCTCTTTTCCTAGATACGGCGTATTGGTCAGAATAATGCAATCTTCAAATATGTTTGTTTTAGCTCCAAAATATGCACCTTTTAGCATGTCTTTACAAATCACTCCTCAATTACTGCAAATAACACTTTAAAGCAATTAGTACAAATTCTTGCAATAATCATATAAAAGTGGCTAGTTAATTTGGGATAAATGATGGTATAAATGTGATGTTATTTGATGTTATCAGTCACTTCAAATGGTACTGTTCTGTGACTGTTATTGTTCCCCTCAAGTTTGTGTGTTTAGCTCAACTGAAATAATAAGTATATTTTTTGCAACCGGGTTTGACGGGAGGAAGTGATGATTCATATGTGAGACATATGTTGGTGAGGGTAAGAAATAAAGGGTGGCGCGTGGTGGTATTCAATAGTCGGGGGCTGTGCAGATAGTCCTGTAACTACACCTCATGTTATCATTTATGCTAAACGTTATGCCTAAAACAATTGATTAATCTAACATTGTGTGTGTAAAGATTGTGCCTTTGAATTCAGAAGTAGCTATACGATGTTGATAGTCTTTCCACTGTGATTTATGCTTATGCAGATGTATTTAGCTGTGTTCTAAGGGGATCTTGATGAAGTAGTGAAACATGTTGGTGGTAGATATCCAAAAAGCCAATCTATACGGTGTTGGTTGGTCCATGGGAGCTAACATTCTTGTTCAATATCTTGGAAAGGTTAGAATCAGTTTAAAAATCAAGTATTTTAGTATTTTGATGCTAACAATCTTGATAACCATACATATAACCTATTCTAGTGTTTGGCAACTCATGAGTATCCAATGATTTATATGCACAATGGTCCTAAGATTCATGATAATCAGAATCAGTTACGTTGCAGCAACTTAAAATAATTAAAATCAGTTTCACTTTACCAAAAAAATTCAGAAAGAAGTTATTTGTAACTCAAAATTGCAATGATCAAAATTTCACATTTAAAACACAAAGCTAAACACCCTGTCATAATAAAAGGCCAGTTTAAGGTTTATGGTTATGCATTATTCTTGCAGGAGGCTCATACAAGCCAGTTTTCTGGTGCGGTTTCCATGTGCAATCCTTTTGATTTGGTCAAGTCAGATGAGTTCATAAGCTAAGGCTTTAACAAGATTTACAATAGATCTCTTGGCAAGGCTTTGAGTGGCATTCTAAAGAAGTACCCGCTACATTATTTTCTTTGAATACACATAAACTTAAAGTTTGTTGTTTGTCTCTATATGTAAGATTCAAAATCATTCTTTGCAGGCATCTTCTTGTCTTTGAAGATCTTGGAGGCAATTACAATATCGAGTTGGCTGCTAATGCCCAAAATATCCGGGAGTATGATGAAGGACTGACCTAAGTTTCTTTTAGTCTCATGCAGAGTTTGTACAATAGCTTATAGAATAGCTTCTTGGGTTCGATGCTTGTTCGAAATATATATCTTTGGATAGCAGACGTCAAAACAAGATTTTGTATAGTGTTAGAAATGGGTTTTTTACCGGACTAAGGAAATATAATTCACAGCCGATCATATTAGATAGTCCTGTTGAAACTGATACAAGAATCAGCCCATCAGGCAATGAAATCGCTTCAAACCTTCCTCGCGGTTTAGTCGGGAATGTTCTCCAGGCCTATGAGTTTTCCTTGTGATTTTATAACATTTTGGGGCAAGAGGCACCTCTCTCGAGATCAAATTTAGAATATGAGTTACTGAATCTACGAGTTAATGGTTTAAATTCTCTAAATGACGATAATGATTGTCAATCACCACTATCGAACTTTCATATGGCAATGCTGAAGATGTTGGTGGAAGATATGCTAGCTAAAGTCTTGATTAATTATCCATCTAGTGCAATGGAGTCAAAGCCGAGAAAAAGGAAGGAAGAAAAACATTGATTTGATCATGTCTGGTCAGACGATAAAGATTGGTTTATTTCTTGTCAATGAAGTTACGTGGCCAGAATTAGCCATGAGATATATATTGGTTTTGAAGTCAATGGATGATAATCTCGACTATTTGGACATTTCTATTCATGAGTATGAAAAAGTTTTTTATTGTTTGTACGAGGAACGGTGGTCATGTTTGTGGTAATCTAAGAGGAATGGCTGGAACTAAAGCTAACACCGTGGTAATATTTTTTTACCTTCCTTTATTAAAATTTATTTTTTTGTTCTAAGTAAAAACATAAATATATATATTTTTTGTTATTCTCAGGCGATAGCAAAAAAATTTCGTCTATGAAGAGTAAAATTGTGGACGTTGTTATAGATTTAAAAGATCTTGATATCGGAGAATCTGCCATAAAGACAAATAGAACGGATGGCAAACCCGAGTGTATTGACCGTCTAGAACCTATACAAAACCTAGCGACAAACGTGGGAGCAAAAATAATAAACATGATTTGGGATTCATTAAACAAAGGACCACCAGCCTAGGCTGCGGAGATGTCGAAGGAGTCGATAAGCAAAAATGTCTACAAGGGCAATGTTGTGGGACCCACAAATATAACAACTTGCAATTTTCATCAATGTAATTATCCATCTATTAAATTAGATGCACTGTAATATCCATCTATTAAATTAGATGCAATGTAATATCCATCTATTATATATACCACCTTTTTATAAGAATTTTTTTGCTTTATCTCATTATGCAACGTAACTTGCATCTCTAAAGTAAACGAGCTCACGCAACCTTTACCAATGCCATCTCTATCTATGTTTATATCATGTAAACATCCTAATATGTCAAGTCTATATCTTAATATCATTTTCATACGTCAAAGTATTAATCTACTCCCATGCCTACCCCCACTTGATTTTGTACAATGTCCCCTATTGTACAGTAAGGAAAATGAAATAACAAGGAATAGTAAATTAATACAAGAAACATCCTTGAGCAATGCTTCGAGATTGAAATTTGCGGAAATCATTTTAGATTATCTCCATCTCCTGCCTAAGCTCTATAATCCCTTGTTATCACAAAAACAAACCATAGCATAAAATTGTTCTACAAGAATTATGAAGTGTAACAGAAATACAAACCAAACTCACTTTCGTAGGAATCATGGTTGCATTATATGCATATGCAACAAGCCTTTAAAACACTTGGTGGCCTAAGTGGACGAGTTTAGTCTCGTGAGGGATTCCAGAGAACATACCCACAAAGTCCATTTACGTATACAAGGATTAGACATGTTTAAAACTTAAATTTTTAAGATTTCATAGGGAGGTTACATCGTAACTCCGGTGGTTACGTCGTAATCAAGTGGTAAAAATTTTAAGTTTTTAAGGCGTTACGACGTAACCTTGAAATGGATTACGTCGTAACTATAGTGGTTACGACATAAACTTAATTCGTTACGCCGTAACTGCTGCAGATTCAGCAAGGTTACCACATGATTATAAGTCGAGCCGGTCTCGATAAGTGCCTCCTAGTTTCTGGATTCTGCAAAACAAAGTAAGAAACATGCAAACCAACTAATGCAAAAAGGAAATTTCATTAAATAAAGGTCGGGTTGTCTCCCGACAATCACGTTTTTTTATTAACGAGTCTTTAAGTTAGACTCATGCCCCTTCTATGTTAGTTCGTGAACATACTTATTGCCCTCTAGTTCTTTCCTAATCATAGCTTTAAATCGTGCTCCATTCACACGCCCTAATGGTAGGGCTTCGTCGTCACGATCAGTAATGCATATAAAAGTACGTCCTCCTTTAAAAGAATATTTTTTTACTTCAAAAGTTTTAACGTTAACATAGGGGGGGATCGTAGTCGGTCTTCTCATCTCCACTTCGGCACATTTCATCCTCCTCGTATCCCTCGTCGTGCCATGCTTCATTGGTTTTCTTGTAGTTTTGTTGACATTTTCCCCACACATCGTCTAGAACATACCCTTTCTTTCCTATTCTTAAAAAGTACTCATTTGATAAATGTTCAATCTCATTATTGAACACCCTGTTATATTCGTCAAATCTCTTGGAATATGGGTTACCAATCTCCCTTGCATATTCTTCCTTAACATCATAACTATCAAGAATCCATTCGTTGAATATAAATTCGCGGTCGGATTCATGTAGGTTGTTATGCCCTATCCTGATTTTCAGTCGTTCTTCAAATGAATAATTTCATGGACGTGGCCTTATAGGTTACAGATTATTTTCTCCTTGTTCCTGATGTCCCTGTGGTGTTGGTATTGGATCGCTTGTATTGTAAGGGTAATGATCGTTTAAGGTTGTCGATGTAAGGGTCCGATGTTTACTAAACACATAGTTTTGGGCTACCCATTCGTAATATTTTCGTTTGCGTGTTGTATTATTGATTTTCTGTTGTCCATAATGAACTTGAATAAAGTCAGCAAATCCCATGTAACTCCCTTTCACGGCTCTCTTTATAGAATGCGAAAACAATATCCACTCCTAAGTGTCCCTCCTGGCTCGTTACACAAGACTTCATTATATCCAAAGCAAAATTTTGAGTTAAGGTCACATGTCGGCCACATCCCACAATCTTTACCACTTTTATCATCATAGGTTACATGAATGGTTTGCATACATGCCATCTCTTAACTAATCCTCTTCTGTCGAGTGAAAGACTATTAGATCATGCTATTTCATCTTGTGGCTTAGGAGTACCATAGGATCTAGTTCTCTGTTTGAATTGTAAACATGCAGGAGATTCATAAGAGAATAGGTATATTCCTATTTCAAGAGGATTAAAGGTTTCCCCCTCTTGTCTAATGCTTACCATGTAAATTTTCTTGATGCTTTAGTAAGAATCTATGTTGAATTTAATTTTTTTACTGTCTATTTCAAATGAAATTTCTTCATTGAAAACATCGATTTGGGCACGAGTTTATTCAAGGAATGATCTTCCTAAGATTATAACATCTTCAGCCATTTTAATAATGAAGTTACACGGAAATTCTAACTCCCTAAATTTCACTAAAATATTGATAGTTCCTAAGGGCTCATTAGTTTATGTCATATTTTCTAAGGTGCTTGTATCTCTGAGTTTATCTAAACCTAGATATTCATAAACTCTTTGTGGCATGATATTATCCTAAGCATCTAATGTGGTAGTAGCATAAAGATTATGGTTATTAATATTGAAAGGAAGAAGAAAATTTCATGGGCTTAGTTCCTTGGGTAACCGACAGGGTGTAGTATTCGGAGTGTTGTCATCTGCTCTGTCCACTTCGTTACTGGGGATGGAAGATACTTCATCACTTACACTAGTTGTCGAGGGCATCAAGATGCCATTTTATGAATACCATCTTCATTTCCATGTCTAATGACTTAATGATGCTAATTAAGGCATCCTTCATTTTCTTTACTCCCTGCATACTCATGTGTTTTGTTATCTCAGCGTTCAACCATTCGTTAACATCATCCTTTTCTTCAAAGTGCTGAATGTTCTGAGTATACCCATGGTTACTTTCCTCTTGCTCACTCATGACTACTTCGACGTCATTTGTTAGTCCTATGCCATGACCTATGGTAGCCTAACTTGTTCACGAAACTAAGGTAAGAAGGACGTTATTAGTGATCCAACTTGTTCCACCTATACGAATTACTATATGGGGAGCCATCCCGGTATCTAGATTACTTGGTCCGTATCACTAGATCCAGTTGAATGATAGGTCGCATATTAAAGAACATAAACAAGTATCATGTGATAAACATAATCAATAATCAATGATAAATTAAAGAATTGAGATAAAAAAAACCAAACATTAAGATCTTTATAATAATGGCTAATACCCAAAGGTATTAGCCTTCAAACGTCATAATTAATACAAAAGTAATGATTTAGCCAAGGTAAACTAACCGAGTTAACGAATGATACCAAAAACTAAACGAATACAAG
Source organism: Tanacetum coccineum (assembly GCA_026074375.1). Classification (NCBI taxonomy): domain Eukaryota; kingdom Viridiplantae; phylum Streptophyta; class Magnoliopsida; order Asterales; family Asteraceae; genus Tanacetum; species Tanacetum coccineum. The sequence continues at coordinate 67,435 of BQNB010012099.1, forward strand.
AGTATAAGAAATTACACGTTGTCTCCTATGGAATTAATCATGTTGCTCGACCTTTTTTGCTCTTTTTCTCCTCTGAAAATCGACTTTTATGGTTTAGGTATCGAGAATATGATTTAGCACACTTAAAATCGTTTTTGAGTTTTCTATTTATAAGGTCTGGAGTTGGTTCGATACGGCGTATCTAAAGTCTTGGATACAGCGTATCGAGGGTTTCTTGGAGTAGGGACCACGTTTGATATCTTTCAGAATATTTTATTCGCATATAGCTTGAATACGGCGTATTGCCTTTTTCTGGATATGGTGTATTGGATACTGCATATTGGTTGTCAGAACAGTAATCTTCAAAATATCTTCGTTTAAGCTCCAAAATGCGTGCCTTTTAGTTAACTTTCACCAAGTACTCTATAATTACTGTAATTCTCAAATATAAATGATTAAGTAACAATTCTTTGCAATAATTATACAAAATAGGTTAATTACATGGGATAAATGATGCTATAAAATAGACGTTATTTGATGTCATCAAATATCCCCCCACTTGAATCCTACTTGTCCTTAAGTAGCCTTTAGAAGTTTATAAAAATGTATCCCTAAGGATTTTTCTAGTTAAGCATTTATTCGATCTATTACAAGTACACAACCAAACACCTCACGAAATAGGAAGATGAAAACACTCAAATCACTCAACTAATCTATGTGGTAACATGTAACTAATTCGCTTAATTGCTCGGTCGTGATGAGTATTCTATCATAGGCTTGGCAAGGATACACATCTCCACCACTAGAGCTAAGGAGTAACAAGTTTATAAAGGTAAAATTAGTTTTTATTATAAGGCTTAAGGTTGATCATTCTACAATCTTTCGCCAAAAGTACCACACCAACAAGGCAGCTGAAGCACACATACATGGCCGTAACGGCAGAATAGACACGTGTGTTCGATCACATCCACATTCGAGTTTAACTAAGGGTTAGGATGAAGAATGATATAGGGTAGGGATCTTCTAACTTTCACCAATAGTAATAAACCAACAAGGCAGTTGAGACATACATAAATGGCAGTAACGACAGAATAGACATGTTTGCTCGTACACATCTTCATTTACGTAAAACCCATGGTTAATGATTAGGAAAGGGAATTAAATTGTTGTTAAATAAAAATTATGAAACAAATAGACTAGGTCCAAGATATAAGTTGCTAGACACTTTTTACCCGACCATTACTATGATAAAGACACAACTATTTACAAACGTCTTGATCATTGATCAAAACAACAACCTAAGTTGGCGTTCCCGTAACGGTCAACTTCCCAATCATCCCATACTTTACAAACTTTTACAAGACAAGTGGCGATATCTACCACTTTATACAATGCTCTACATCATTGACTTATAAGACGTATCAATGAATAATCGATCCTTCATATAATTTCTTTGGTCTAAGCTTTTGCGAAACGATTATCTTCAAACTTTCCTTCTCTTTTTTTGTTGCGATTTTTCTAATTTTTTCGAATTTGTTTTCTAAACTATACTACGAAACTCGGTGTAATTTCACCATCTTTACGACCATAATAACTCCGGATAATTCCTTCGGTAATTCTTCATTCTTTGGACGTACCAATAATTGCGTTGGTAGTAAAAATACATGAGTTTTGACTACTTTATACATTCCCATTTGCAATGTGCAAATTTCCTCCCAACCGTACCAAAGATAGAAAATTGACACAAGACTCGGGAAATACATACTTTACACTTTAAGCAACTAGCAATTGATAAATGGACATAATCTAACAGGGTAGGCTAAGGTGTAAAGGTGTAACGAAATAGATAGTTGGTGTAATTCCTAAAATATTGGCTCTACGGGTTGTTCTAGGGGTATCTTACTCTTAAGATGAGAGTAAACAAAGGGTTTATACGGGGATATAACTAACCAGTGTAGTTAGTTAATAAAACATGTATAGGCTTTTTGGGTGTAATCCTAAAAATTTACCAATTTAAACAAGTTACTCCATCTAAATCCGTAGTACTCATCACTGTGGTCTCGAATAGATATACCAAGCCAAGTTCTAAAGTCTACAACATCACCGGCACAATCATATTTTTGTAGAAATTAGATAAACATTTAGAAACGGATAAGGTTAAATCCTCACAATATCTAACAAGGGTTATTGTGTATAGGTTATGTATCAAGTAATTTCACAAAAGTATGCTTGAATTTTTTTTAATTTGAGCATAATTTAAGCATTTTAGTGTGAAAAATAGGACAAGTATCATTCTAATTCCTGTCCCCCACTTGAATTATACAACATCCTCGTTGTATAGATAAAACATTAAATACATGAACTAAAAAGAATTAGAATGAGAAACTCCCCTGATATTTTGCTCGGTAGATTCTCCATGTTGAGTTTATGAGCAAGAATTTGTATTGAACAGCCGTCTTGGGTTTCAAGACTCCAACACTTCAAAATTTCTAGATCGTAGATTCTCCACCAACATTGTCGATTTCTTTTCTTTCTGCGAGGTCCTATGCAAAATATAGGAAAAATGATGCATTCCTATTTTGGTACCTACGGTTAATTTAAACTAAACTAAATACTAAATACGGGTCAGTCTGTTGAATACGCCGTATCATGTGCATGAATACGCCGTATTGACAAAACTAACAATAATGTTTTAAAAATGCATAAAAATAAAGGACTAATAACGTCCAGATAATCAATACGCCGTATGGTATAGAGCGGATACGCCGTATTTGATGTCTGGGAAAACAGACTCGATAAAAATAAATAACAATCCGGGTTGTCTCCCGGGAAGCACTTTTCTTTCAGCTAGTCTTTAAGTTAGACTTTTTCCTTCCTTCATCTCATTTGGTGCGCGTCACCTTCCATCCGTTGTCCTTTTTTTGAAAAATTTCTTGGTAGATTTGGGACATAGTATCTTCGTTCCTTTCCCAAGTATCATATTAACATCTTCTGATAGCAATGTATTCTTCGTTGGGTCCAAGTGAATATTTAATAGCTTCGAACCTCTCAGTATTGCACATCCTTTTGTTAGGCCGCTGATTATTTAAAGTGTTGGATGTGTTGTTAGTTTCCAAATTCGCATCTTTTCATTTGCGCTTCGTTTGTCTTCGTTCATCATCTTTTCCAGTATAGTTCTTTTCTCGAGTTTTCAGATAAGGTTCCAAGATCGAGTCAGTAGTAGTGTCACTACTACTTAAGATGATGTCATTCATTCGTCTTTTATTCCAACTTCCATTCAGCCAAGAATGAAATAATACCTTTTTAGTTCTTCCATCCACTCTCCTGTGGTTTCTGAATGATGAATTTACTTGTGATATAAATTCAAGCGGATCAATCCCCCAGTTATTTCCTTCGTCCAACATTTCTTCTTCTCCATCGTATGATTCGGGGTAGAATCTATAAAAAAATTTCTCACCAAGTTCTTCCCAAGTAGTGATTTTTCCTTCCCCTTTGTTTATCCACCATTGTCTTGCGTCATCAGCTAGTGAGAGAGGAAAAACCTTCATTCGTAATTGATGGGAGTCCACACCAGGAATATTGATTACGTCAAACATTTCAAGCAACATGGCAATGTGGTCCACCACGTCTTTATGATGTATTTCATGGTATGTATTATTTTGTAACTCCGTTAAAAATTCCTTGCTGAGTTTAATGATCATATCATTATTGGTGTTAGTAATAGAAAGATTTGATTCAGTTTGAGCTTTCTTCATGCATTTATTTAAAAGCAGTTCTGCCATGACTTCCTGTTGTATCTTCTTCAATCAACTAGCTCTGATAAGTATGATCTGCCACAACGGTAAAAATATCAGCAGGATTTGCTCTGAAGAAAGATAGAAAAATTAAGCACGAAAATCAAATACGAAAATTTAGCTTCTGTTTTTAGATGATCGATACGCGGTATTCAATTGAAGTGAATACACCGTATTAATTTGTTGAGAGAATACGCTGTATTGGTCAGAAAGTTGGATACGCCGTATCCAATGGAAGTGGATACGCCGTATCGGTTTATCGACCAGAACAGTGTATTATGAAAAACAATTAAATACACAAACAATTAAACACGCAAATATACAGAATTATACACTAATCTAAATTACACTAATCCTAAGGGTTAGATCTAATCTAATGCTAAAAACCAAAATATCAAATAAAAATCAAGATTAATTTTCACTCCCCTGCAACGGCGCCAAAAACTTGATGTGTCATTGTGTGGTGTTAAATTTTGATTCAAGCTTTAAATTTATATTTTGCCGACTTAACCAAAAAATACACTTTAATGGGCAGTGTACCCGATCGGTGGGAGTTTTATGGTAAGTAGGGTGTCGAACACTTGGAGCAAGGTTAAATCTTTCAATTTATTAATACTTTGGTTTTTCTAATCTATGCTAAACATATGTTAATCCTAAATCTAATGGATAAGGGGTTTTTTTCTGCTTGAGAGACTGGCACAGGTTTGGTGGTGACTAAAACCAATTCAAGACATTAAAACATACACAAGCAAATTAACAGAAGATAAAAGAGCGGTCTAGCCAATTATAATAAAACTGTATTAACCATTGTTAATTCAATCAGAACGTTGGTTTTTTATTAGTGCAATGATTACTTATCTCGAGGCGACATATCATTCTTAAGACTTAGGCGTTACTTCTTCCTAAGACCTAGACACGTAGAATTCTGTCACAATTAAACGCATCCGCATAAAGCATCCTGTTTATTAATTATAATTCATCTAGAGGACAACACGGTGTATGTCGTATGAACCCTAGCTCATAGAGACTTTACCCATTTACTGCTTAACGGTAACTTGTATTAGGTGGTAGTCCACAATCCACTCTATACCAAAGAATCAGAACGTCATTTGTTAGTCCTACGCCATGACCTATGGTAGCCTAACTTGTTCACGAAACCAAGGCAAGCAGGACATTATTAGTGATCCTATTTGTTCCACCTATACGAATTACTATATGAAGAGCCATCCCGGCATCTAGATTACTTGGTCTGTATCACTAGATCCAGTTGAATGATAGGTCACATATTAAAGCATATAAACAAGTATCATGTGATAAACATAATCAATAATCAACGATAAATTAAGAAATCAAGATAAACAAACCAAACATTAAGATCTTCATAATAATGGCAAATACCCAAAGGTATTAGCCTTCAAACATCATAATTAATACAAAACTAATGATTTAGCCAAGGTAAACTAACCGAGTTAACGAATGATACCAAAAACTAAATGATTACAAGAGTATAAGACATTACACGTTGTCTCCTATGGAATTAATCGCGTTGCTCGACCTCTTCTACTCTTTTTCTCCTCTGAAAATCAAATTTTATGGTTTAGGTATCGAGAATATGATTTAGCACACTTAAAACTCATTTTTGAGTTTTCTATTTATAGGGTCTAGAGTCGGTTTGATACGGCATATCCAAAGTCTTGGATACAATGTATCGGGGGTTTCTTAAAGTAGGGACCACGTTTGATATCTTTCAGAATATTTTATTCCCATATTGCTTGAATACGGTGTATTGCCTTCTTCTGGATACGGCGTATTAGATCTTGTTTCCTTCGTGGTCTTTGGTGAGTGCAGGCACAGATACACCATATCTTCCTTGATGGATACGGCGTATTGGTTGTCAGAACAGCAATCTTCAAAATATCTTCGTTTAAGCTCCAGAATGCGTGCCTTTTAGTTAACTTTCACCAAGTACTCTATAATTACTGCAATTCTCAAATATAAACGATTAAGTAACAATTCTTTGCAATAATTATACAAAATGGGTTAATTACATGGGATAAATGATGCTATAAAATAGACGTTATTTGATGTCATCAAGTATCGTATGACATTGAATTTCTCGGATTTGCATACTTCATCTGGATTATTGACGTCGTACTCGATGGGAACTGGTATTGGAGTAGAATACGGATTACTTTCTTCAAAATTATAGATTCCATTTCCTTCTGGATTATTGACGTCGTACTCGATGGGAACTGGTATTGGAACAGGTTTTTCTTGGGCTCTTCTTGTAGGGTTCATCGCATTCATCTTTACTTGGTTCAGTGTCGCTTATTGACCCTTCAGTATTGTATTCATTTACATAAAAATTCCATAGCCCATTCTTAGTGTTTTCTTCCATGTTCCAATGGTTTTTGAATTTGGACCCCAACCATTCTAGAAATTCAAGATAATTTGTCCCTTTGTCCAAGTCATTTGGGTTTTTACTATGGCAAGTATGGGATAATGGATAATATTTATGATAAAATTTCTTACTCAATTCTTTCCAAGTGGTGACTGTACCTTTTATTTCATTATCCCACCATTCCTTCGCACGTCCGCAAAGTGAAATTAGGAATATGTGCAACCGGAGTTGATCTTTATCCACATCAGGAATTTTGATCCATTCCAATATTTCAAGTACTTTCGCGATGTGGTCGATAACGTCTCCCTCGTCTATTCCATTAAAGGCATTATCATGTAGTATTTTCACAAATTCGTCCTCAATCTTAATCGTGGTTTTCTTGTTGAGCTCATGTGTTACATTGTCAAAATTATAATTACTTTCGGATGCAAGTTTCGCCATAATTCATGTCTTAGCTTTCCCGAGAATAAGAATAAATGATTAGTAGGACGTGTCCTCAGGGAAGAGAACACGTAAAACGAGACAGGAAATTAGATACGAATATTGTTACTGTTATTGTATCAGATGATCAATAGGTCGTATTCAATTAATTTGAATACGCCGTATAGGTCTGCTGAAGGCTAGTACGTCGTGTTGATTTTACAGAATACGCCGTATTGCTTGGAAGAACAGATACGTTGTTTAGACTGCATCAATCAAGACGCTGTTTTGAGCAGAAGGTTTGATACGTCGTATCCAACTGGTGGATACGGTGTATCAGTTGATCTATCAGAACAGGATACTTAGAAAATAATTAAATAATGCGGGAATTTAAACATACAATTAAACACATAATTAAATACAAACAAAATTAAATCATGCTAATTAAATTATTCTAAGCTAATGGTTAGAAATACTAATAAAATTAAAGGTTAAACTTTTTCACTCCCCGGCAGCGGCGCCAAAAACTTGATGTGCTGTCGTGTAGGGTCAATTTATTGATTACCAAGTTTTAAATTTATATTTAGCCGACTTATCCTAAAACAACACTTTAACGGGGCAGTGTACCCCATCGGGTGGAGTTTCGTGGTAAGTAGCGTGTCGAACACTAAGAGCGAGGTTGTTAACCTTATATTCTATTAGTATTTTAATTAATCTAATTAAGTTAATTCTAATTACTTGTTAAACCTATGCTAAACCTACAGGTTTTATGGTGATAATAATCAATTCTAAATACAATAAAAACAATTAGAAGATAAAAGAGCGGTACAAGCCAAATGATAGAAAACTATATTAGCCATATTAAATTCTAGTTTGTTTGTTTAGCGCAATGATTTTTTATCTCGAAGCGGCATATCATTCTTAAGACTTAAGCGGGACATCATCTAAAGACCTAGACACGTTGAATCTTGTCACAATTAGCGTATCCGCATAAAGCATCCTTTTAGTTTAATTATACTCTATCTAGGGATTCAAGCAATGGTGATCTTGTTAAACCCTAGCCCATTGGGATTTTACCCACTTACTGTTTGACAAAATTTTATATACTAGTAGCTCACTGTTCAAGTCTTTATCAACTAATTAAGAACATACTTGTTGAAACATTACGGGTCACCTGCCGATCCAACTAAGCTTATAATTCAAAGACAAAGATAGAACGTTATTTGTGATCGTATTGGTCCAGTAATATAAAATATGATATTGAGAGCTATCCCAGTATCTAGTTCACTTGTTAGGCATAACTAGACCCAGTTGAATGATAGGTCACATATTCAAACACGTAAACAAGTATCATGTGATAAACATAATTAAAATTTCAACGATAAATTAAGAAATCGATGTTTAAAACAAACCAAACATTAAGTCTTCATTAAGATGGCGGGTATTAGCCCATAACCATTGTAATTATACAAGCGTGATCAAATAACCAAGGTAAACTAAACGTTTTACCGAATGATAACAAAAATTAAATGATTACAAAAGTATAGGAATTCCACAGTGTCTTCTATGGAATCGTGATCGATGCTGGACCTTTGGTTGCTCTTACTTTCTTCATAAAATCGTATTTTATGTGTATGGTATAGAGAATATGATTCTGCACACCGAAAACCCATTTTTGAGTCTTCTATTTATAGTGTCTGAAAAAGACTGGATACGCCATATTGAATGAGGTCAATACGGCGTATAGGGGTGTTCTCCTTGGAGTGTGCGCTAAGTTTATAATCAATTACATATAACTTCTCAAATTATATTTATTCGCCAAATCTCTAAATGTCTATCCAGTTGGATACGGCGTATGAAGGAACTTGGTTATGCTATATTGGGAAGTAAGAATGCGTGTTTTCTTGTGAAGTCCAGGCGCTGATAAACCGTATCTTCTTTTGTGGATATGACGTATTGAGTAGAAATAAGCAATCTTTAAATATCATCGTTTAAATTCTAAAAAGTGCGCCTTTTAGCATGTCTTCACAAATCACTCAGTAATTACTGCAATTTACAATTTTAAGCAATTAAGTAACGATTCTTGCAATAAATATATAAAAGTGGATAATTTATTCGGGATAAATGATGGTATAAATGTAACGTTATTTGATGTCATCAAGCAGCAACAGTTGTTGCCTGAGCTTCATCCTGAACTTGAGCACTTGCAACCTCTTGATTAACTTCCTTGAGCTCAGCATTTACTTTATCAGCATTAGTCATCTCCCCATCACCTTTCCTTTCATCAGCAAACTCTACATCTTTCAACTCCACATTCACATCATCATACATTTCTTTATTAATACCATCATATTCTTCATTATCTACATCATTTGTTTCATCATCCATAGGTACATAATCATCCGGTGTATGTACAAACTCATCTTCTTGTGTTTCTTCTTCATCATCTATCTTATTGAGATCAACACTTTTGTCATCATCAGATTCAGTTATTTCATCATCACTTTGTTAAACATCATCATCATCATTACTAACTCCCTAAGACTCATACTCACTATATGAAGAATCAGCTTTTGATACATCAGGAACCCCTGGTTTTAAACCAGTTGCTTCATGTGTGTCAATAGACTTGCCTTTTGGCTCATCAGGATCCTTTGGTTGAACACCAGCTCCATCACCTGAGCCACCTGCCTGATGCATGTGTGTTTCCCATTTTCTCCATTTGATAGCCTTATTCATTTGAGCCTCTTCAAGTAAGGCAGCTTCAGAAAGCAAATCGATACATTTGTTCCTTTTAGCACGAGCTGGTGTCTTCTTCTTTGATACAGACACACCAGGAGTATCTTTGATTTGAACACCAGTTGGCTGTCTTCTAGTAGCTGGTTTCTTGGCAGGTTCTTCAGTAATGACAAGAGTTTGTTTCTTTGAAGGAAAAGCAAGCTTCTTCCATTTCTTAGCTTTCTTGGGAGTTGCTGCTCCTGTTGGAAATGCTAATTAAGTCTTATAGGAATTAGAGTTTTGTATCTTCTAATTTGTCATCACTGCAGGAATTAATGCTCCATACACTTGATTGTCTTTACTTTTGGCAACAAATTTCAAGGTGCCTAAGACACTGTCATCCCTGACTGTATGCATGAACATTCTATTCCTCATAGAGATGGACTTGTCTTTTGAAATGAAGTGTTGGATGATGGCATTTGTAAATCTAGGATAGGGCATGTTCTCCTTTCTTTTAGCACTAGAGTCTCTGTTATCAATCTGGAACATGTAATCTTCCTAAATTAAATCCATAAAGTTAACATTCTTCTTGTAGAATGCCCCCCCCTACAGGATTTGAGCTCTTGAAAATCTAATCTTATCAAGACCTATGGTTTTCCTTGAAAGGAATTTGTTGATGATGGCAGCAAAGGTTCTCTAAGGTTGGTGCATGTGGTCAGTAAACTCCTTGGTAACAAATCTAATATCTCCTATGTAGCCAAGTTCCTTGACGAATGAGACAATTTCTTCATTAGAAGGAGGTTTATCAAATTCTTGGTTCGAAAGTCTAGGACAGATCTAGAGAATATCTCAAAAGACTGCCACACCAATTCTGCACTTTTTCTTGTCAAGTTTGAACTGGTACGAAGATGAGTCTTTAATCTTGGAGATGGTGAACCAGAACTGTTACATATAAATTTTTGAGACATCTGCAGTGATTAGAAAAGTTAGATAGTAAGGAGAGAGTGCGATAGCATCCAAGACAACTTGATAAGTGGGTTCCTTTTGAGGCTTCTTGGAGGTTGAAATTCTCATATTGCACTTGCCAATCTTGACTCGATCATCAGGTGCGACCAAGGCATTGTCAAGAGCAGTTTGTTAAGCAACAATAGGATTCATGGTTCTGCTAAGAATTATCCAATACAGTTTATATACAAACAGATATATATTATTGATTGAAGATTTGGTTCATGTATTTTGATAGTTTTAATATGCTAGATGTGATTATTAACCAGTGAACTAAACACAAATTATCAGGCAAACTATTGTAACATACAACACAAGAGAATGATCAAAGATTAGAAAGTTAACTTGAAAAGTCAACAGACTAAGTATTGGTCAAACAAAGCCAAACAGGCAACACAGATAGAATTCAAGTTAAAAATAGTCCAACATTATTCCTAGGTCAAACAAAGTCAAACCTAAAAATTTGTATGTTTCGCCTAGTGTAACCCTGTGTATGTTTTGCCTAGTGAAACAGAAGCGTATGTTTCGCCTAGCTTTGCACGTATGTTTCGCCTAGCTTTAACTAACATGTATGTTTTGCCTAGCTTTGAACGTATGTTTTGCCTATCTTTAACTAACACGTATGTTTCGCATAGCTTTACATGTATGTTTCGCCTAGTATTAATTAACACGTATGTTTCGCCTAGCTTTACATGTATGTTTCGCCCAAGGTTAATTTCAAAAGTCATAAAATACACTTTCAAGCTTACACAAAACAAGATACTTAGCAAACATAAACAACACATGAGTCTATTTTAACCAAAAAATACCTATAAGAACATTAAATTTTGCTATATACGAGCAAAACGACACACTTAAATCATTGTTATCATGTTTTTGATGTTCTAGCTTGTTTTGCACACTCTAATACTTGTAAAGGATCATTATAGCTGTGAGTCCCTTGTTGAATAGATCTCTACAGCCTATTAAGGATGATAGCCAAGATGTGTAAATACAGTTGACTATGTAGAAACACTGATTATGAATACTATGTGTTAATGCAGAATCTTAACACAAGTACTAAGAAGAACAATGAAAAACTAAATAATAATTTCTATTAATCTGCTTTGAATGATTACAGATTACTAACTATGAGATATGATTTTGCTATGAGATATATTGAGTTCGTATGCCTAACTATGTCAAGAGGGATCCTTTTATAGACCAAGGATAAACCCTAACAGGCTTACAAAACGCGTACATATCTTTTCCTAAAATATCTCATACATATCTCTTAAACGGTACTAACTAACTGATCAGTACTTAACATTTTGTACTGTCAGTACTAACTATAACTATCAGTACTAACTATTAATACTGTCGGTACTAAGTTAGGAAAACGTAATTCCTAACACTTTACCCACTTACTGCTTAAAGGCAATTCATACACTAGTATTCTACTAACCAAGTCTTTACCAATTAATTGAGAACATACTCGTTGATCCCAAGGGTCACCTGCCGATCCAACTAAGCTCGCAATCTAATTTAAACACATAACATATAAAGCCCAAACGATTAAAATTAAAATACTCTCGGTTAGTATATCCTTATAGTCTAAAACCGTTTATTATTAATTAATATTTTTAAGAACAAAAAATTGACAATTCCCCCCCTCAAAACAATACCCTTTATTTCAATTTACAAGAGTTTGTAGCCATTGTTTTTGAGTTACCTAATGCCATTAAATCATATTCTGATGAAACTTTGAGATGATTAAAATCATTTTTTAAATCAACACCATAAAAATAAGATTTCTCTTATTGTAAACAAATAAGTGCACTGAAACATACACTTATTGTATATAGGAAGCACGAGTTTTTTTGCAAAGTGTTGATAAAATATAATGCCTAAAAACATTAATAATACTTTTTCACATCTTTACGTTTTTGATAATCACAAAATATAAAAACGTTCAACGTAAAATTAAACGTAAACAAGTATTTAGTAGTAAATGTTCATTTCAAACTTATATCACTCCAAGGTATGAATAAACAAATACTTGATGCATTTTATGATCAAAGGAAACTTTTATAAAATGTTGTAAACTTTTTATAAACATCACAAAATATTTTTTACATTTAAAAGAAATGTTTTATTCAAAATAAACATTTTGAATTTCAAATTTTCAGACCTAAAACGGCTAGAAATG
>BQNB010012100.1:0-79929 GCA_026074375.1 Tanacetum coccineum
GCTCTCGTAAGGCAAGTCTGCAACGTCACGAGGAGAAAATTGAGGAAATCTTAGAAATTCTGAATCACCTGGATGAACTCTCTCTCGACCGCATTAAGCACATAGAAGATAAAATAGAAGGTCTCGAAAAAGGTCGGGTGATTATACAATAAGATTTCAACAATCTGGAAGCTGAACTCCAAAAGGCTCATGCTTGAATTGCTAAACTTCAAAGAAAGCAAATGGGAAATAATAACAAGATGGCTCTAGCTCACTTCAGGATTGCTAATCTAGAACAAATCATCGAAGAAATCCAAGTCTGTCACCAAGCAGACAAGGAAAGTCTTCTGAATGCAATCTATGAACTCAAGAACAGCCAGAAAGGACCATCAAACTACTAGATTAGATACTAATTATAGCTTTTAACCTAGCCACAGCCTTCTTCTCTCCTCGGTGGAAGTATTTCATTCATACTATTACTCAATGGTTAAGTGCTAAATCCACTGCTTGGAATGAGTTCAGTAGTTCTATGGCTTCGTTGATCATATGCTTGGCAACTAATCAGAAGTTCAATCTATCTAAATATATCTTTGATGCAATGGTGAAACACTTGGATGGAGGAGTAAAATTTTTGCTGTATCCACATTTTCTCCAAGTTTTCATTAATCAACAGTTAGGTAATATGTCAACACACAAGAAGATTTTTGTTAATCCCTTTCACACAAAGAAAGTGTTTGCAAATATGAAGAGGGCAGGAAAGGATTTCTCTGGGAGAATAACACCCTTATTTGATACCATGATGGTTCAACCAGTTGAAGAAATGGGTGAGGATTCAGATAATCCAACTGATTCCACTCTAATACCTATTATTGATCAACCATCTTTATCTTCCCAACCCAAGAAGCATAAATCATCTAAGAAGGCTTAGATACAGGAGGCAGAGGTTCCTCAAGATGAGACAGAGCATAAGGAGAGTATACCAACACCTACTAATGATCCACAACCTAGTGTTGAGGATAGCATGCAACTAACTGATTTGATGATTTTATGTACGAAATTGCAAACACATGTTCTAGATTTATAAAAAGCAAAGGATGCTCAAGCTAAGGAAATTAACGCTTTAAAGAAGAGGATCCAGAGGATAGAAAGGAGGAAAATGTCAAGACCTACAGGTTGAAAAGACTCAGCAAGATTGGTATGATTAGGAGACTTGAGTCCTCTAAAGATCAGTAGAGTTTGGGTGTTCCTGAAGATGCATCCAAACAGGGGAGGAGTATTGAAGATATTAATGCTGATGTTGATGTTTCCTTGGTTGATGAAACTCAAGAAAGACAAGATGATGACTTGATATTTGATACTGAAGTTTTGGATGATGTTGAGATGCCTGTGGAAGCTAAGGTTGATGGGAAAGATAAACAGAGTACTAAGAAGCTTGATGATAGTACTGCTGGTGAAGCAGTTACTACAACTAGTGATGATAGTATTATTCCTACAACAAATGAGGAAATCACTTAGGCTCAGACATTTATACAGATTAAAGCAGCTAAGCCTAAAGTTGTTACTACTGCTGCTACAACAACAACAACTACAAGACCCAAGGATAAAGGGGTGGTTGTTCAGGAGCCAAGTGAGTTCAGAGTTCCACAAGAGATAAAACCTTCAAGTTCTAAAGATAAAGAAAAAGGTATTATGGTTGAGCCTGAAGTTCCTTTAAAGAGAAAAGATCAAATTGCTCTTGATGAACAAATTGCAAGAGATATTCAAGCTAAGTTGGACGCTGAATTATTAGAAAAGCAAAAGCTGGCAAGGAAACAAGAAGAAGAAGCCAACATAGTATTGATTGAGTCATGGGAAAATACACAAGCTATGATGGAGGCTGATAGACTGCTGGCTGAGAGACTCCAATCAAAGGAAAAAGAAGAATTGACAGATGAGAAAAAAGCAAAACTATTTATGGAACTGATGGAGAAAAGAAGAAAGCATTTTGCTGCACTTAGAGCACAAGAAAAAAGAAACAAACCTCCTACCAAGGCACAAAAGAGAACTCAAATGTCTACTTATCTTAAGCACATGGGTGGATATACATACAAACAACTAAAAGGAAAGAGTTTTGATGAAATTCAAAAGTTGTTTGATAAAGAAATGAAAAGAGTAAATACCTTTGTAGCTATGGGTTCTGAGGTAAAGGAAAACAAAGAAAAGAAAGAAGAAGGTAAAGAGGAAACAACTAATGGTAGCAGAAAGAAGATGCTTGGAAGAAAAAGAGCAGGGAAAGAACAACAGAAAGAATCCTTAAAAAGACAAAAAGGAAAGGAAGAAAAAGAGTCAAAGGAAGTTGAAGAAGATGATGAAGTTGAGCTAAAGAAGCTTTTGGTAATTAAAAAGGATGAAGATATAGCAATTGATGCTATACCACTTGCTACCAAATTGCCAGTGATTATTGATTATAAGCTTCATAAAGAGGGGATGTTAGTACACTATGAGTTGATAAGAGCAGATGAAAGTTCTAAGAGATACTCTTCAATGATAAGGATGCTACAAGGAATAGATAGAGAAGACTTGGAAGCTCTTTGGAGGATAGTGAAGGCAAAGTATGGTGATACAAGGCCTGAAGATGAATTTGAAAGAGTGTTGTATGGAGATTTGAGAGTTATGTTTGAACCAGACATAAAAAGTGATGTATGGAGAATGTTGCAAGGATACAGGGTGACTACTTGGAAGTTGATTGATTCATCTGGAGTTCACTTTGTAAGATTTGATAATCTTTACATTTTTATGTTGGTTGAAAGAAGATACCCCCTTACACCAATTACCATCACCAATATGCTCAACAAGAAACTTCAAACTGATCATCAAAATGAGATGTGTTATCAACTGCTGAAGCTTATGGTAAAGCAGCGAAAAGGAAAATGAAAGGTTTGAATGCATCTTCTGAAGTTGTGATGAAGACTTTTATAAGAAAAAACATTGAAAGATATCAGAAGATGAACATCAAGTTTAGGGGAGGATTATTAGGTCTTAAAGACTTCAATGGATTCTTAAAAGTTACTGCTGCTCAGGTACATAATGGAAATTATGCTAAGTGGTTAGTACTAGTAGTATAATGTTACTACTACTAGTTACTACTGTTAGTATAATTTAGTACTGCTAGCATAAAGTTACTGCTGTTAGTTGAAGTTAAGACTGCTTTGTTGGGAATTATACTTTGAGTTGATTATGACAAAACATATTAAAGGTGGAGGACCTACAAGACAAAGTTGGAATAACATTAATGCTGATTGAAGATTAGTCAAACAGTATTTAATGCTCAGCTAAAAGATAAAGATCAACATTAATGCTGATTGAAGATTAGTCAAATAGTATTTAATGCTGATTTATAGTTTTCTAATTTTATTTTGATCTTATCTTGTCTTGTAAACCCTAACCCCTCTATTATATAAAGAGGGGAAGGCGTCTAGTATTAGCATCGATTCATAGATAGTCTCTCCAATGAGAGTCTAAACGCATAGAAAGCGTGTGTAGTAGTTAGTAGTTAGTTTCTTTATTAATGTTTAATAAAGAAAACCTTATTAGTAACATGATTGTGTTCTTTATATTCCGCTGCGTGTTACAATCATTGTTATCATACCCTAGATGAGTCCTAATAACGATCTATGGAGTCATTATAGGATTTCACAATTGGTATCAGAGCCTCGTGGCTCTTGATCTAGGGTTTATAAGGTTTTCATGTAAAATTATTTTTCTATAGCAGCAGTCGTGGGTTGAAGAGCAAGCAGGTTTCATTATGTTCCTGCTGATTGTTAGTTTATGGTTCCTGCTGGTAGGCTTTATGTTCCTCCTGTCTGCTTACGTATGCTCTAACACCTAGCATCTCCGATATGGGACAACAGACGCGTTTGGATTTTTGAACAATGATGATAGTGTATAGTTCTGTTTTGAAGATTCAAGTTCATGATATGATTCTTGATTGGTTGTTGCACGCTCTTTTACAGATTTGGTTGGAGTATGATACGATAATAGTTCATGATATGATTTTTCACACATGACTGGTTTCTCGTTGATGCAACAGAGCTCACTGTGATGGTGGCCGTTGGCATGAACATAAATAAATTTACAAAATTTATTTGTCGGCATGTTATATATTTAGTTGTCTAAATAATTAATGCATGATTCAAAGACGTTTAATAATGTCTTCTACGCACTGAAGGAAGATTTGATCTATGCTACTGAGTTCGAGATTCAAGAGATGGTTAGTATACTTTTAAGGGGAAGCTTATGTTCATAGTATTACCAACTACATGCACACCTAATTTGATATGACAAAAGGGAAGAGTGCATGAATTAAGGGGAATGTTCTATCATCTACATTAGCTTCAGGGAAGCTTTGCTTAATTGGGTTTTGTCATTATCAACTAGGGGAAGATTGTTGGGAATTATACTTTGAGTTGATTATGACAAAACATATTAAAGGTGGAGGACCTACAAGACAAATTTTGGAATAACAGTTATGCTGATATGAAGATTATCAAACCAGTGTTTAATGCTTCAGCTAAAAGATAAAGATCAACATTAATGCTGATTGAAGATTAGTCAAATAGTATTTAATGCTGATTTATAGTTTATCTAATTTTATTTTGATCTTATCTTGTCTTGTAAACCCTAACCCCTCTATTATATAAAGAGGGAAGCGTCATATTAGTATCGATTCATAGATAGTCTCTCCAATGAGAGTCTAAACGCATAGAAAGCGTGTGTAGTAGTTAGTAGTTAGTTTCTTTATTAATGTTTAATAAAGAAAACCTTATTAGTAACATAATTGTGTTCTTTATATTCCGCTGCGTGTTACAATCATTGTTATCATACCCTAGATGAGTCCTAATAACGATCTATGGAGTCATTATAGGATTTAACATGCTCAGTGTTGAAGACTAAAATATAAGCTAAGTAGTTAGTTCTATTAGTAGTAAAAGTTAAGACTGCTAGTACAGGTTACTACTGTTAGTGTATATTAGTACTGCTAGTACTAATATTACTATTGCTTATGTTTATTAGTGCTGCTGGTGGAAAGATTATGACTGTTTGAAGACTTTCTACTGTCAAGAGGATAAAGACGCGTTAAAGAGATAAAGATTGTTTGGAGAACAAGAATACGTGTGAAGATAAGTGTTGAGATATTTATGTACAAGATATACATGTATTTATTTAGAAGATTACGTTTATTTTTAGAAAAGATTGAGATATCTTAGGAATGTATTGTAAGCCGACTAGGACTCCTTAGTCTATAAAAGGAGGCTCTAAGGCATTAGTTGTACATCTCAATAACACATCTATCACATCTATTAAGAGTCTTGTAAGCTTCAAGGTTGTAACCCTAGTACTAAGATAGAGTACTCGTATTATTATCATTAATAATATTGAAGCGTTTTGTTACATCTTGTGTTCATTCATTCATATTCACTATTTCATTGATATATCTTTATATATGTAAAAGTAGATTCCTCATACACTTTGGATATACCACATAAAGTTTTTCGTACTATTGTTATTTAGATTTAATCCAAGTAACATACTCCTTTAAACACAATAAAGAATCGATCTAGGATTATGACAACAATGGTATCTAAGCTACAACAATCTTATAGGTTTTCACAATTGGTATCAGAGCCATGGGGCTCTTGATCTAGGATCAACAAGGGTTATAATTCTGTTTGATGTTGTTCTACTCATCATAATGCAACTCTTGATATTTCGTTAAAAGTTGTTTAATGATCATGAAGTACCAAACGATTTTCACAATTGAAAACCCTAAACGATCTCCACAATTAGGGTTTTATAATTGAAGTTGACGACATGGATCTGGTATGTGGTGTCAAAAGCAACTGTTTGATACTAGTGAAGGGTTTTATGCAATCAAGCTTTGGGCTAAATAAGATTTTCTGTGATAAAAAATTCTTTTATAACCTGTTATTAATAACAAGGATAGTTGTTCGTGTTGTTTTGCTGGTGATTGATGCGCGATAGTGTGCGTTGTGGTTGTTATTTTTTTCCCGATCATCTCATTGTATATGGATTAAAGGCCATCATGTAACCTGTTTTGTGTCAAAACCCTAATCAGAAGGGTATTGAGTTTTGAATACTGCTGTTCGAGATGAACATGGTATTTGTCATAAGCTGCTAATTAAGGTTGATGCTCGTGTGTATGGTGGCTGTTCGTTTAGGAGAAACCATAATCTTATAAACATGGAGTTGGCTGTGTGAGTAATGATAAGAAGTAGCAGCAAGAAGAAAACCCTAATGAATAAGATTTATTAGACGTGATGGTTTTAATGGAAAATATGTTCACATATAGATAGTTATTTGATCGTGTTTATAGCAGTAAAGGTTGCGTGATATATTGGAAATTGGAGAGAGATGGAAAAATGTCGTATTGTTATGAATGCGTATGGGATTTGATATGTTTTTACAATAAATTCACATGTATATATTTTGCATATGTACGTGCGTATACAAGCTTGGTTACTACCTTTAACACATGTGAATGCATGAAGTACATGTTAGTATTGTCAACTGTCATACTATTTCGTGACAGTATCTTGATGACAACAACAATAGCAGCAGAATATAGGGATATTACTTTTATAAATAGTTTGTTTATAAACTGTTTGGGCCATGTGATGTTGGTTTCTGCTGTTCTTGATTGTTAATACTATTCGCACATACAAAACATACAAAAGATAGTACTGTTCGTGTGTTTGGACTCAAAAAGAAGAGAAATATTAGGCTCAAGAATGTTTTATACGTTGATGCTTGGGCTTAAGGTTTATGTAACTGATTTATGCTGCTCAAAGGTTTCAGCTGGTAGACTCGTCCGATAATTACTACAACTGTTAGTATTAACCGATATCGTACAAAGAATGAATTTTTCTTCTCGGTTGATTATAAAGAAAGAGCTCGGACAGAAAAGGATTTGAAGGTCTCGAGGAGAATGATCTATGTGATCGTATTGAACAAGAATGCTTTCGTTTACGGGAAGCTAACAGAAGTATTTTGGTGATTGGTTTAAATGTTCTTAAACGTTTAAAAGGCTTGTTTTTAGGTTTATTGAAAAAATTAGTTACGGAGTTTATTTGGTATCTCTTATTTGAGATTGAAGTAAGTTTTAACAAAGAGATTTACTTATTTTAATCTTAGAAATCGGGGTTGGGTGGTTTGCATGATTTTCAATGATAACTTGCTCAGAACATTTACTGTTTGGATTGGGACTTAGTTTATCTAGTTTTTCAGCGGTCAAGGGGTGGTTGGTTGAGGACGATGGTAAACTATCACTTAAATGAGTTACGTTGTTAGTGCTCAGTGGTCAACGAAGAATGTCGATGTGGATAAAAATTCAAGAGGTGGTGGGTTTTTAAGATTTGATAAATTAATCACAAGTTCTCTACACTAGTTCTTTAATTCTACAAATAGTGCAAGGCTTAAGTAACAATTTGGGAGATTTTACTTCCAATATAAGTTGGTATATTAAGTGTACTTCATCAGTAATCATTACATAGAGCTTACAGAATTTGAAGATTCAGGAAATTATTAACATATAGGTTTCAGGGGAAGCTTAATGTTAAAATGTTTAACCATTTATATGCTACATCGAGGTGAAGGTTTTTACTACTGCTAGCCTTTGTTATTACTGCTAGTGTAAGTTTCTACTACTCAAGTTCATTTTTCTCATGGTGCGTAATGGTGGGAAATTTGAGTTGTTGGAAGGCTGAATTAGAAGTGTGATAGTGGTTTGTAGTTGTGAAGATCAAAGTTGCATACTTTAGTCTCCTATTTGATATTGACAAAAAGGGGAAAAAGATTTGATGATTTGCAACTTGTGGATCCTTGGTGGAACTGCATAGGTTAAGGGGAAGTTTCATTCGTATATTAACTTCAGGGGAAGTTCGTGCTTATTTGGTTTTTTCATTATCAACTAGTGAAGAGTTATTGGAATTGTATTTGAGTTGATAAGGACAAAACAAGATAAACAAGAAGGACTTAAAAGACAAAGGAGATTCTTCAAAAGATGTAAGATTTCAGAAGATCTCCTTAAAGAAGGAAACAAGAACAACATTAATGACTTGGTTAAAAGGATAAAGACAAGTTAATAATGCTATTAATTGTTGATAGGAAAGAATTAATGTTTATTAATGCTATTTTAATAGTTTCCTAATGATATGTTTTCCTTTGTTAAGTCTGATTTCTCCCTATATAAAGAGATCATAGACACACAGTTTTAGATATCCAGAAAAGTGTGTGTACACAAAGTGTAGAAGATGTAGACGTCTAGAGTGTTGGTGTATCCTCAAGGTAATCAAGGTTTTCCTTGATCCTTGTTACAGTTCATTGAGTAACCGTTCTAGAGTTGATCGTCTAGAAATTGGGGCGTTGATGAAACGTATGGGTAATAAAACCTTGTTGAATATCTTTGTTCTTATTCCGCTTTATTTTTATAACTTATGAACATTGATATTATCCTAGATAATGGTCTAAACAACCTGAGCTTAAACGATCCAACGATTTATTGGTTTTCACAGTTATGTATCTTTACATACTATTTGGGAGATGTAGTGGCACGGGAGGAGTTTGGGGGGGGGGGGGGGGGGGTGTGTTTTTTTTTTTGTTTTTTTTTTTTTTTTTGTGGCTTTTAGATGGAAAAAAGAAAAGTGGATATAGTTAAGGTTTCAACCTTGTTCTCTATAACCGTGGCTCTTGATACCAATCTATAACACCCCCATTTTGACAAATATAGCAGCGGAAGCTAATCTGGGGTATTACTTCATAGTACAACAGTCATAATCATAGAAAACGACTCATAAAGAGACGTTTTTGGAAAATTTAGTTATCATTCATTTATTCATCAGAGTTTTACAAAAAGAGAGGTCCCAAAATCTAGAAACATAAAGTTTGAATGATAACAGTTTAGCCATCTTCAAGTCCGTGCCACTCCGTGCCATATGTTGCTCAATTACCTGAGATAAACATGCTAAAAAGATCAACACAATGGTTGAGTGAAATTCATAGGTTTATGATAAATAGTTTGAATACAAGTCATCATAACAGTAGGTTACGTTGTTATACACCCATAATAGTAATAATTGCAATGTAGATACAATTATCATAGAAAACAGTATTATTGCCCTAAGCTCATGACACCGAAGCCTTGAGATAATCAATAATCACAAGTAGTTTCCCCAACGGGTGCCTTTGCCAAACACCAGCATAGTTTATTCAAATGAAGTGCATTTGGTTACCAAAAGTACAGGTATACCAACGGGGGAGTTCAGTCCCAAATAGATCTATTCACAGCATTCGTGCTTACTCCGAAGAGTAATTAACGGTTCATGATAGTGGGGCCTCAATGGCAAAAGTAAGAACTTAGGCAATAGTGCATCAGGATAACATACAGTTGGAAAAACACTTGTATTCATGGTTTATAGCATGTACCCCCCTCGCGGGTTTATGAAACATTTCGAAGATTAAAATGCGAGGCTATGAACTCACCTTAACAGGGAAATCTAATTGATGGCAAAAGTATATTAGTTGAAAGTAACGGCCTTGTCACGCAACCTGGGTAATATGTCAAGTCTTAGTTTGATTGTTTATCTTTCAAAACTTCATAAAGTTTAACGTATTACTTTGATTTATTAATTTATGGAAGTATTGCATCACTGTTCGGGCTATCATAATCCAGAGGCCATGTAGTATCGTTTGAGGAGTCAGGGCACTTTAAATCGTAAACCCAACAAACTCGTCAAAACAAATACTCAAATGGAACCCCTCACATGAAATTCCCTAGTAACGTGATACGATAAGATTTTAAGTTTCTTCAAAAGTTAGTCGATGATAAGTTACGTTAATTATATAACGTAATTGTTTTATAATGCGTCGATCGTTGATTAATAACGATAATTGTGTCGGGTTTTAATAAAATCGAGTTTTATAATATTAATATATATTTTTATAATTTATATAAAAATATTATATTTTATATTTTTAAGTTTGCAAAAATGGCAATATATACCCTTGATTTATAAACTTTTACAAGTTTAGTCCTTTATATATAAAGTATATATAATTTAAACCTTTAACTTTAGAACTTGGCAAAATAGGTCCTTATAGTTATAACTTTGGAATAATGACATTTTCAGCCCCTCTAGTTATAAATTTCAGAAAGTTACGATATATACCCCTATGCATGAAAACATTTGCAATAAGTCCAAAAAGCCATTGCAAGGCTTATTTTAGGTTCCAAGATAATGTAAGTTATACTTATTAATAATAAGCTAAAATAAGATGTTTTTAACGTAACAAAAGTTTAGAAAAAGGATTCGTTAGCTAGAAAATCAAAACGGGTCGTTTTTAGGGTTTTAATAAAAAACGCATGGGTTTGAGGATTCAAGGCTTTAACAAGAGTTCATATATGATCTTAAGAGTATTATGAACATTCTAATACAGATTATAAGCTTATTGAACAAGATTTTGAGCTTACTTGAGCTAAAATGGGTCGAAATGGGGTTTTCGGGTTCGTACGCCTAGTAACGACTTCAAGGGTTCCTTTCTCTTGATTCTTGGCTTCTATTCTGAGCTTAGGGACTTCACTTGATCCTCCTTGGTCTGATTTAAGACTCCATTTGTGTGTATGATGAAATTTGAGGTGTGTTTGAAATGGTGGGGGAGTTCGGCTATTTATAGGGGTGAAAACACCTTGGTGCCCAAGTTTGGGGTTTGATTAGTGTCCTAGCTAGCTGAGGTGATTAAGGGATGCTAGTATGATGAGTAAGGTAAGCTAGAAACTAGCTATGAAGAGGTGGAAGGGGTGTGTGGAGGTTCGGCTGCCAAGGGGGTGTTTGGAGTGCAAGTAGCTTACAAGGAGGTGATGGAGGTGCTTGTAAGGTGCTTAGGGAGATAGTAGGTTAGTCATAGAGGTGCTTGAGGTGTTAGGGTGCTAGCTTAGGTTTAAAATGGGTCAAAATGAAAGAAAATGGGTGACGGGTTGGTTTTGGTTCGGCTTAGGATTTAGGGTTTTAAAACGTGGATTAGGGTTAGGATTAGGGATAGATTAGGGTTTAGGATTAAGGTTTATCGTTAGGATTAGGTTTTAGGATTAAGATTTAATGTTAGGATTAGGGTTTAGGTTTAGTTTTTAGGTTTTATGAAATTAGGGTTTTAGGGTTTCATTTAGGGTTTAGGGTTTTTGATTAAAATTTTAGAATGACTTAGGGTTTAGATGTTGTGCATTGAGTATTGTACCTTGTGCTTAAGTGGTGGTAAGAAACTAGAATGAATTCAGAGGTAAAATGACCTAGTTTGGTTTTCTTGCATTATTGACTTGTACATTGGGCTTTAGAAAGTTGTAACTTGATTTAAGAGGGAAAAGATATTCAAATGTTGTGCATTGTACATTTGTACACATGCTTGACGGCTTGCACATTCCTTTTATATGTATACATTACATATAATTATGGTTTTGATGTAAACGTTAACGTTTAATGCTTATTTTGATATAAAGTTTTGAAAAGTACGTTAAATGGATAATGTACTTGGTAAAAATGATATTAAGATATAGACTTGACATATTATAATGTTTACATGATATAAACATAGATAGAGATGGCATTGGTAGAGGTTGCGTGAGCTCGTTTACTTTAGTTATGTAAACTATGTTACATAATGGAATAAAGCGAAAAATTTCCCTGTAAAAAGGTGATATATACTTTAATAGATGGATAGTACATTGCATCTAATTTAATAGATGGATTTTTACATTGATGAAAATTGCGGGTTTTTATAGTCTCCCATCCTTACAAAAATCTCGTCCCGAGATTTAGTTGAATGATGGTGTGATGTTTGTAAATAATTGAGTGAACAATTTACAAATCGAAAGAAGTCTAGAGACTTATTTGTATGATGGTAATAATAATAATGATTAAATGATCGAAAAAGAATTATTTGTATAAACGGATTGAAAGAGAATTGTTTGTACGGATGCCATACACTTAAGGTCACTCCTTTATAATTTGTCATTTACAAACAGAGGCGTCCCAATCCTTGTAACTGAGAATTTATAAATTTATAGTTCGATGGTTTATAATTTCCTTATTCAAATGAAGAAGCATCCTAATTCATTTCAATAAGATGATTATAAATCATCCTACTTAAGCATAAACATGATATCAAAACGGTGTTAAGTAGAATATGTTTCCTTGGCGGTGTGATTTTCCAAAATCATGAGAAGAATAATGAGACATTAAATTGCACGATACTGATCCAGAAATCACACTTAGAGAATTTGGCATACAATTCCTCCTTTCTGAGTAATTCCAAAATTATTCTCAGATGATCTGCGTGTTCTTCTTTGTTACGAGAGTAGATAAGAATATCATGGATAAACACTCTCACATATTTATCCTAGTATGGTTTGCATACACGATTCATGAGATCCATGAATACAGCAGGTGCGTTAGTTAAACCAAAAGGCATCACTTGAAATTTATAGTGTCTGTACCTTGTTCTGAAAGTAGTCTTAGGTTTATCTTTATTCCTTACTCTCAGTTGATGATAACCTGATCTTAAGTCGATTTTCGAGTAAAAACTCGATCCTTGAAGTTGGTTGTATAAGTCATCGATCCTAGGTAATGGGTAACGATTCTTTACAGTAAGTTTATTTAACTCCCCGTAATCGATACACATTCTGAAAGATCCGTCTTTCTTTTTAACAAATAAGACAGGAGCTCCCCAAGGCGAAGTACTTGGTTGGATAAAACCTCCTCTTAAAGTTGGTTAGATAGTTCCTGCATTTCTGAAGGAGCTAATCTATAGGGTGCTCGGTCTACTGATGCCGCTCCTGGAATTAAATCGATTTGAAATTCTACTTGGCGAACTGAGGGTAGGCCAGGTAGATCTTCAGGAAAAACTTCTAGGAATTCTCTGACTACTGGTATGTCTTCCAGTCGTTTTTCATCAGATTTCTTCTCCATTACTTGAGCTATGAAAACTTGACATCCCCTGGATATATACCTTTCGGTTTTTATACAGGATAAGAGGCTTAGTCGAGTTTTACTTCGATCACCTCGAATGATTAAAGTTTTACCATCGATTGGGATGTGGACGACTTTCTCGTCACAGATGATTCTAGCATGATACTTGGATAACCAATCCATACCGATGACAACGTCGAAACTACCTAGTTTAATCGGCATAAGATCAATTTCGAAAGGTTGGTTTAAAAAGGATCAAGTTGCCACCTGAATAACGGTATTATGAAATAGCAAGGTATAACAGGATTATAATTGTATTATATCATGAACAACTTGCCTTCATACTTTACATAGTTAAAATTTGACAAGTGTTGTTATTTATACCACACATCCCGTGGTTAGGTTCTAACAAAAACTATAACTAGAATCTAATCTAGTAGTCCGAGGGTCCTTTGTTTCTGCAGTTCCTGGTCTGATGGCCCACTTTGTTACAAGTCTGACATCTGACAGTACAAGGTCCTGTGTGATGTAGAGTGCATCTCTTACACAAAGGAATATTGTTCCAACATACCCACGGTTTTTTATGGGGTAAGTAGCATAGTCCCTGACGTTTTCTGCCTTCTATTCTGTTGTTGGTGGTGAACATTGTTGTGGTTTTCATTATTGTTGTTACGGTCGATTTGGGAGTTGTGTTGTAGTTTTTCTATCAACCAACTTTCGTTAGTTGATCATTGGTTCCCTGCACCGAATTGTGCCTTATTACTTGATCCATTAACCTCTGGGTTATGTTAATGGCTTCCTCTAAAGTTTGAGGCTTTGAAGCGGTAACATTTTCTTCAATACTTCTGGGTAATCCTCCGATGAAAGCTTCCATGAGTTTCTCGGTGTTTGGCACCATGTTTAGGCATAAGACTGCTAATTCCTGGAATCTTTTAATGTAAGTTTTAAGATCATCTCCTTTTATAGTCAGATTGTAAAATTCATCTTCCATTTTCCTGACTTCAGTTCGAGGACAATACTTATTTGTTAAGAGCTTTTTCAATTCGTCAAGTGATCTTATTGGCTTTGATTTTATTCAATAGGTAGGGCGTACGACATTCCACCAGGACAAGGCATCATCAGTCTTGGTAACCCAGATAAAATGTCAAATTGTTTATTCCTCGACACTTTGCTACGAGGAAAATATGATTCGTTCCTTCAAACCAGCGAATGAGGCCAAATGATCCTTCCGGACCATTGAAGTAGTAATGTTGACAGCTATGAACTCTTTTATAGTTCCCGTTTTTGTTACAGGAGTTCCCAGTAGGTCCGTGTTCCTGTGGGATTACTAGTACTTGTTCATTCGAAGCAGCTAGTGCTTCTAGAGCCGCTGAAACACGTCAGCAACTAGTTTCATAATGCAGCTTAGAGTCAAGTTGTGTGCACATATGTTAGATGTCCTCTTAGGAGCCATATTATCAACATTTACAAGACAACCAAAATAAGAATGATATCACAAGTTATTGTCAATTTTCATACATAGTGGTATTGAAATCATTTGACATATCATTGTATGGATTCTTATTTTGATACAAGTTCTAACAAAGTAATACACATCCTTTGGTATTACATTGCAGGATATAATAGAAAATTTTGGAATTTAGGATTCTCAGAGATGAATACTCAAACAAGCATCTGACTCATTAGATTCCTCAGGGACTGGTTCACTTCCCAGTGGTCGTTGTATGATCGATAATGAGTTATCTAATTCTATGAAGATAGACTCATCAAAGGGATAATCTTATGGTAGTAGTTATTGACCTAACCGGTTGATGAAAATCCTACCGAGAAGATTTAATATTGAAAGTTGAGATTCAACCAGAAGTCTCAGGGTCCTTTAAGTAGTGGAATCTCTTGAAGAAAGAAATCTCGGTAATCAAACATTGTTGTAGTTATAAAACTGGGGATGGAGGCACGCTGTTGGGGGTGGAATAGTAACTTATGGCGGACTAATGGCATTATATACTTGCATGACCTTCATATAGGGGTCATTATGAAAAAGTGAAAGAGTTGGTGAAGCTATTGGAACTAAACCAGATGAATTATTTGAAGATTCAAAAGAAGTATTTCCCGGTGAAGCTGGGAAATAGTCCGGGGAAGCCGGGATATAGTCCGGAAAGTTAGAGGAAAAAGCATCCTCAATATCGAAAGTAGGGTGGTTGGGAGAAGACATCACTCTGTTAACAACCCAGCGGTAAATAACATAAGTTATTTATATAATAGTATAATAGTTATGTATCTTTACATACTATTTGGGAGATGTAGTGGCACGGAGGACTTTCTTGGATGGAAAAAAAAGTAGTTATAGTTAAGGTTTTAACCTTGTTCTCTATAACCGTGGCTCTGATACCAATCTGTAACACCCCCATTTTGACAAATATAGCAGCGGAAGCTAATCTGGGGTATTACTTCATAGTACAACAGACATAATCATAGAAAACGACTCAAAAGAGATGTTTAGAAAATTTAGTTATCATTCAATATTATATCAGAGTTTTACAAAAGGCGGTACCAAAATCTATATGAAAACATAAAGTTTGAATGATAACAGTTTTGCCATCTTCAAGTCCGTGCCACTTCGTGTCATAAGTTGCTCAATTACCTAAGATAAACATGCTAAAAAGATCAACACAATGGTTGAGTGAAATTCATAGGTTTATGATAAATAGTTTGAATACAAGTCATAGTGGGCTACGTTGTTATACACCCATAGTTTGTAATAATTGCATATACAATTATCATGTAAAAACAGTATTATTGCCCTAAGCTCATGATATCAATACGTTAACATGGAAATCACCGTAGTGACATTGGTTGAGGAACAAATGTCCTCGTCGAAAGGTAACTTACCAAAGTTACCCATTATAATCAAATATAGTGCTATTGGTACCAAAAAGTATAGGTACACCAACGGGAGTCGTCACACCTCGATAGATCTATCCACAATATTCGCGTTCACTCGCAAGTGACTAATGGTTCATGATTAAGAAATATTGGCAGTGGAAGGTACTTAGGCAATAATATAACTGGCATACAGTTGGAAAAACACTTGCATTCATGGTTTAAGCATGTATCCCCCTCGCGGGTTTATAAAGTATTCAAAAGATTTAAAATGCGAGGCTATGAACTCACCTTAACAGGAGAAATCTTATTGATGGCAAAAGTATATCAAGTGAAAGTAACGGCCTCGTCACACAACCTGGGGTAATATGTCAAGTCTTAGTGTGATGGTTTATGTTTCAAAACTTCATAAAGTTTAACGTATTACTTTGATTTATTAATTTATAGAAATATTGTATCACTGTTCGGGCTATCATAATCCAGAGGCCATGTAGTATCGTTTGAGAAGTTAGGGCACTTTAAATCGTAAACCCAGCAAACTCGTCAAAACAAATACCCAAATGGAACCCCTCACATGAAATTCCCTAGTAACGTAATACAATATGATTTTAAGTTTCTTCAAAAGCTAGTCGATGATAAATTACGATAATTATATAACGTAATAGTTTTATAATGCGTCGATCGTTGATTAATAGCGATAAATGTATTGGGTTTTAATAAAATTGAGTTTTATAATATTAATATATATTTTTATAATTTATATAAAAATATTATATTTTATATTTTTAAGTTTGCAAAAATGACAATATATACCCTCAATTTATAAACTTTTACAAGTTTAGTCCTTTATATATAAAGTATATATAATTTAAACCTTTAACTTTAGAATTTGGCAAGATAGGTCCTTATAGTTATAACTTTATAATAATGACATTTTCAACCCCTTTAGTTATAAATTTCAGAAAGTTACGATATATACCCCTATGCATGAAAACATTTGCAAATTAAGTCTAAAAAGCCATGCAAGCTTATTTTAGGGTTCCAAATGATATTTACAGGTTATAGCTTGTTAGAAAAAGCAAAAATAAGATGTTTTAACGTAACAAAAGTTTAGAAAAAGGATTTGTTAGCTAGAAAATCAAAACGGGTTATGTCGATATGCGATCCCTTTACAAGCATGGAATGGAGTATAGCTTTAGGGTTTTAGTCAAAAACACATGGGTTTGAGGATTCAAGGCTTCAAGCAAGAGTTTATATATGATCTTAAGAGTATTATGAACATTATAAAACAGATTATGAGCTTATTGAACAAGATTATAAGCTTACTTGAGCTAAAATGGGTCGAAATGGGGTTTTTGGTTTCGTACGCCTAGTAACGACTTCAAGGGCTTTTTCCTCTTGGTTCTTGGCTTCAATTCTAATATTAGGGACTTCACTTGATCCTCCTTGGTCTGTGTTAGAACTCCATTTGAGTGGTGATGAGTTTTTGAGGTGTGATTTGAAAGAGTGTGTGTTTCGGCTATATATAGGGTTCGAAAACCCTTAGTGCCCAAGTTTTACACCTTGGATGCCAAGAATACTTGGTGTAGGGATCAAAGGCTGTCGAGTGATGACTAAAGAAGAGTATAGGGTGATTAAGAAGAGCTAGAACTAGCTATGATGGGGTGTGGGGTGGTGTAGCCGTGGCATACAAGAAGGGACAAGGAGGTGACAAGACAAACTTGGTGGCCAAGGTGGTGATGGAGGTGCTTGTATAGTTGCTTGGTGACATGGTAGTGATGTCATAGTGGTGAGGTTTTTGAGGTGCCTTGATTGATGACAGGTGTATGAAGGTGGCTAGCAAGAGGTTGGTCCATGGTAGTGTTGGGTGGTTGCTTGGTTTAACTTAGTTTAGAACTAGTTTAGTTGTTTCGGGTAGATTAGGGTTTTTGGGTTAGGGTTTTTGGATTTAGGACGAGCTAGAAGCTGAGATTAAAGAGGGAAAAGTGTTTAAATATTGTGCTATAAGTGTTTGTAACTTATGCTTAATAGGTTGTACGAAATCTAGAAGCAAAATGGAGGGAAAATGAGCTAGTTTGAATTTATGCATAGTCGAATTATACTTTGAGCTTTAGGGAGTTGTACCAAGGTTTAGGAGGGAATTAATATTCAAAAATTATGCATTGTACACTTGTACACATGCTTTGATAGCTTGTACATTTATTTTATATGTAAACATTACATATAATTAGGGTTTTGATATAAACGTTAACATTTAATGCTTGTTTTGAAATAACGTTTTAAAAAGTATGTTAATACGGGATACATATTGGTTTAAAAATGATATTAGAACATAGACTTGACATATTAGGATGTTTACATGATATAAACATAGATAGAGATGGTATAGGTAGTTGCGTGAGCTTGTTTACTTTGCTATGTAAGTTATGTTACATAGTTGGAATAAATAAAGCAAAAATTTTACTATGAAAAAGTAGTATTTAATATAATATAAGTGGAAATTACAGTGATGAAAATTGTGGGTTGTTACAGTTAAGTGTACATTGTTTTAATTAGATTAGGATAAACTATCAAATAGGTTAAGTTATTCTTGCCTTGCAAGTCTAAGACTTTCTATTAGATTAGGAAAAGTATTTCTTCCCCCTCATCCCTAATATCAGAGTTGAGGGGGGCATGCTAGTTTTTTCATTCTTCTTCCTTGTTGTATAGCTTTTTTTAGGTTGTATGTGCTTAATTACACTTACCATTTTCCATTAAACCGGGACTTTTAAATGATAAAAACGTAAAAAAAAATTACCTTCAAATTTGTATGTTTTCATTTATATTGTGCAGGAAACTGATATCCGACAAAAGGACGAAAAATCAAGAAAAAAGAGACAAAACCGAACACGGAACAGAAAGAGTGTGAAAAAGACAAAGTCAAAGTCAACAAAAGTCAAAGTCAACCTCGACAAAGTCAAAGGTCAAACCCGAATCGATACAGATAATTACTAATTGATCTCCCGTACCATCTAATGGCCTGGGCAGCACATTAACGCTTTGATATGAAGAAACATTACAAAAAACAAAAGCCATAACCCTTCCTACTTTAAAACTGGACCTACCAATGCATTTCAGGGCCCAAACCATTTAACCGTGTTAAACACAATCATCTAAGTCCATTAGTCCCCATAAGTCCATTCATGCAATAACATTATCCAACCTCAGGGTCTCAATAACTGCAAACCCCCAAAGTATATAAACACCACATGGACTTTCATCGAAATATAACATAACAACATGAGGGGCCATTGTTGCCATTTCCCTAAACTCTTACCCTGTCATAGTTAAACAATTTTCCCGCTAAGTGCACTATTCATCATCCCTTTTACTATCACATCGATTCCTGTAACTACAAACAAAACCATCACTCTCCCCTTCTACCCCACATCACATGGGGCAATTGCCACCTTGGCAATCCCCTTTAATCCTCACAAAAGAAGCACAAATAAGAAGAAGACAAAGATTGAAGAAGTAAAAGACCTAAATCATTTTTTTATATATATAGGACTCTTGTAAGCCTAAAAAGACATCTAGTTTTAGTTTTTCAGCTTATTTACTTTATGATTTTAATTATTGTCTTTTAAATTCCAAGTATTGTAATCTTTCCAAGTTCAATGAAAATTTAAAGTTTTTAAGTTTTAAAATCTTAAGTTTCTAGTTCCATTATTGTTACAACTGTTTTCTAAGCCATCATAAGCTCTTATTTGAGTTTTTATACCATCTGTTTTCATTAAGTTTAAAAAAAATATATTAAGTATTAAGGAAAATCACCAAAAAAAAAATATCATGAAGAACACTGTAGCATGGTATATTATGGATGGCCATGGGTTAGAACTATGGGATTGGTGTTAGGTTAATTGTTTGGGAAGTGTTTAATCTTCCAAAAGTTAGGACTTTGTATGTTTTTCCATTTTCCATTTTCTTGCATTTTACTGTAGCACTGCTTATTTATGCTTATTTACTGCTTATTAATGCTTATTCATATTTATTATTACTATTTGTTACTTATTTAAGCTGTCTTGTAGTTTAAGTTTCATTGGTCATTGCTTTTTTTGTTAAATGTCATTTTAGCCATTATGCCTATTTGCTATATTGTTATTTCAGTGCATCTTTGTGTGGAAACTTGTTAGTTGTGCTTAACTTGATCTTGTCGCCATCTGATTTTCAACAAACCGTTTTGCTTACAAACAGGCTAGACTGAATCACTTTAAACTAGATTTGAATTTTTTAAAGGGTACGTGTTTGGGTTAAGGGTTAAAATGGGCCAGATTTGTATTTTAATTGGGTTGGGTCACTTGGTTAACTTTAACAGCTTTGTTGATGTCATAATAATCTGTTTTTTTTTAGTATTTTTTTAAGGTCTTTAAGGCTTGTTTTCTGGGTTTGTCTAATGGATGTTTAAATCTGTGTTGTTTAAAGGGTTTCATTATCTATTTGATTAGACTTTTTGTTAACCAGTTTTAAAAAAAAAAGGAGGTGTTTTTGAGTTGTATGAAAGTCAAAATGCAGTAGTATAAGTCTCTTTAAGCCTGCAATTCTGGTTTTTGTTTTTGCCAAATTCTGTCAAGTCTTACTAAGTTTTAAAACTTTGAAAAACTGCTTTTTCAATTGCTCAGAGTGGATTATTCTTAATTTCAAAGTGCTTTTTGATTCTTGATATGTGTTCTTTGAAGCCCAATTTTAATCTGTTTTGAGGTCTTAAGGTCATAAGGTTCTTTTTATTTGGCTTATTTTAAGTCCCAAAAAGTCCCCCCTATAGGCTATTTTGGTATGCTTATGTTTTGGACCATTAGGGCTTATTTGACTTTTATCTGCTTTTGTTGCTTATCTCCTTTGCTTATTTTTTTCTTCTTCTTACTTATTAGGTGTAGTACAGTGCCTGTCTTAGCTTATTTGCCTTTTTGTTAGCTTATTGGTGCTTAAAAAAGCAATCCAAGTTTAGCCCCTTGTTCCTTAGTGTTAAAAAGGCAAAACTGCCAACTTTTCTAACAGCTTATTTTTGGCTTATTCTTAAGATTGTAAAAAGTGTTCTATTTTATTAATGCTGTTGTTTTTACTTATTTTCTTTTTTAATTTAGGACCTCATAGGAAAATTAATTTGCATCCGTAAGGTTAAATTGTAGAATTTTGGTTTTTTTTAAAGAACGCGGATTATGAATTCCCGTTCAGTTTTTTCGTTGTTTTTAAGGCTGAAAGATTTAAAAACAACAAAAGATTTTAAATACTGCCTTTGTGTCACTTGTGAGGTAGGCTCACCTCTTGATTTGATAATCAACTAAAAGAGGGTATAGGAGGGTTGTTCCGAGGATTATCGACCGAAAAAGGAGAAGGATTTCATTGATTTGCGCTGTTCCAGCTTCCTTCACATCCTTTGTGCATTTTTCTTTTAGAGAGCTACCGTTTTGATACATAGTTGATTTATGGGTTTAAGTTATTCATCTCGTTTTGTCTTCTAATAAAATATGTTGTTTAAAAATAATAAAAACCAAAAAATATTCTTCTTTTGCTTTTTTCCATTTAATTTCTTTCTTTAACCTATTTTATTGTCTTAATTATTATGGGCGTCTATCGATTATACGTTTGAATCCCCTCTGTCTCGTTTATAAGTGTGTTCGTCTTGTGGAACTTTGTATAATAGTGGGTAAATGGTGGTTCGATTTTGAGATTCCGTTGCGTAGAAAATTATTTCATGGATTTCTATAATGCTCACAGTATCTATCCACCACATCCACACTTTTTGGACATACCTACGTGAATGGCTTTATTGTTTTGACTGGGTTTGGTGTTGGTGTATTTGGACTACTAGGGACGTGCATGAGGGCGGTGGAAGTGGTTGTAGCGACTTTGAGGCTCATGGGGGGATGTGGATTACGGCTTGTGTTGGTTTTAATCCGATGGCCGTATGACGGTGGCGGGATTTGGTGTGTGAGACTTTTGAGGGCGGTTTTTGGGGGGGGCTCATTATGGCCGCCACGAGTGGTTGTGTGTTCGGGAATTTGGGGGTTTTTTGTCCATAAGATGGGAGGGTACTCAGTGTAGTTTAGGGGGGACTTTTTTTTTTCTGAGCTGTTGGTTGGTGGGATGTTCTTGCACCGTTTGGTTAAGGTAGGTTAAAAAGTTGGTGCGTGGGGGGAGCGGGGGGTGGGCTGAGTTGCGTGAGTAAAGGGTCATCACAAGTTGGTATATGGATGGTGGGGGAGTATTTGAAGTGGGGGTGGAGGGGTGATGAGGGGGTGGCTGGGCCGGTTTTGGGAGCGTGGGGTGTCAGGGGTTTGGGTTGTGTGGGCAAAAGGAGTAGCGATGGTTGTGCAAGGTGTGCAGGGGGTGAGGAATGGTATGGAGGTAGGCTGACGGGGTGGACGTTATCTCTATTTATTTCTAAGAAGTTTTCTGGTGATTAGGGAGTATTGGCAAGGTGCGTGTTGGGGGGGAGGATGGGAGTGGAGTGAGGGGTGACGGGATGACATAGACGGGGGGGGAGGGGGGGGGGTGGGTGTGTCCGGGGCGGGGGTGGGGCCCGAGTGGGTGTGGGGCAGTGGGCTGGGCTGGGGGGGGGGAAGGGGAGGGGGGGGGGGTGGACATTTAGTGGGGGCGGGCGAGTTGGGGCGGTGGGGTGGCGGGGGGGCGTTTGGTGTAGGGCTTGTGGGGGGTGGGTGCTCATTGTGTGTTGTGTTTGTTTGTCTTGAGGTCGGTATGGGGGGGGGGGCCGCGGTGGGGGGTGGAGTGGGGGGGGGGAGGGGGGGGGGTGTGGCGGTGTGGCGGGGGTGGAGGACGGGGTGTTTAAGGGCGGCATTTCTGTCTGAGTGGTGGGGGGGCGAGGGGAGGGCCGTTGTGGGGGATGCAGGATTTTTTTGTTTTTTTTATTTTTATTTTTTCTAGTTCTTCGGGGGGTGGGCGCCAATCTACGGACTTCGTGTGGGGTGGGGCGAACCTGGGTGCGGGGGTTGGGTGGGTGGGGTGTTGGGGTGGGCTGAGTTTTTTTGGGCGAATAGGGGGTGGGGCGGGGCGTGCGGGGAGGGGGTGGTGTGGGTGTGGTCTTCTGTTTTGCGTTATTTTTCTTTGATCGTTTTGTGATAGTATTCTCCGGGAGGGCGGGGGCGGGGGATGAGTGGTATAATTTGGTTGTTTCAGGGGATAGAGCAATTGTAATCATTGATGTGGGGATGTAAGTGGGGGGTGTTGACGGGGGGTGCGCGGGGTTTGGGTGGCTGTGTGTTTGTTTGTTATGCTTTGTTTTTTTTGTATAATATGATCTCCGTAATGTTTGCGTGGCGTCATTACTCTTATATATATTAGGGGGGGTGGGGGGTGGGAGGGGATTAAGATCTTCCAAATCTGACAAAAACGAAAATAATTGTCGTACCAAGGCGCATGTGGGAATGTGGTTCACATCGTTATTCAATAAATCAGCTTCCATTTTCATTTTTTTCAATCTTCCTTTAACTTTTCTCTTGTACTTTTTTTTTCCCCTAACCCCCTACTTTTTTATTTTTTTTCCTAAATTTATTTTTTCATTATTTCTTAACTCCCGCTTTTCCAATTTCATACCTTCTATTTTCTCCTTTTCTTCTCCCTTCGTTCGTTTTCCCCCCAGTTTCTTGTTTTTCATCCCGACA
Source organism: Tanacetum coccineum (assembly GCA_026074375.1). Lineage (NCBI taxonomy): Eukaryota > Viridiplantae > Streptophyta > Magnoliopsida > Asterales > Asteraceae > Tanacetum > Tanacetum coccineum. Next base: position 23,531 of record BQNB010012100.1, read on the forward strand.
ACATTGTTGTTCACGAGTGTTGGTGATTCGTAGACGATATCTTTTGTCATCGACTGTACTTGCATTGTCTTGGGGAAACGGTGCTTATTATGGCTAATAACTTGTCCACCGAAAGTTACGTATTATCTCTAATTCTTTGAATCATGCAACAATAAACGTGATGAGCTCTCATAAACTTTGCATAGTTTTGATCCGACAATGTTATTTGGAGATGGAAATTCATTCACATATGATTCCACTCCTTTAATTTTTGTTCAATGATTCTCCTTACATTTTTAACCCCACCTCCACACCCCATTACGTTGCTTACTCTTGTGAGTTATGTAGGAACGATGCCCATCCATGGGTTTACATTGTCCACCTTAAGTCAGTTTGTCCTACTATCTGGACCGTGTTTCAATCAAATACTTTGATTATTTTCCACAAAACTTTCACTGTGTTTCCAAACATAATCCTTGTTGTGAGTTTGTGGGGGTCATCACGAGACTTTTCAATGCTACCGATGAAGTATTACGAACCTAATCCGTGTTATGGTTTCTAATTATCCTGTTTTGACCAATTTCAAACCCCCTAATATATTGTCAATCCTCATATCTCAATGCTCAAAATGAGGATTCTCTATTCTCAAAATGAGAGTATGGAGCAAATGACATCCATATGTGATTTGGTTGGTCAAATATGCTAAAGAAGGAAGAAGATAACGCGAAAATTGCGGAGATCAAGCTGGCTCTAAAGATCAATATTGGAAGATTCCTATTTGCTACAATGATGACGATGACGAGGAAAGTTCTATTCCTTTGAAAGATATTATTATTTATGGACTTCCTATGTGTGTTGCAATCACGCCCATTATTAAACCGAGGAGCCCGTTGACTCTCTCATAATGGAGGATGAGCATCTTACTCACTATTCCGACAATGGAATCGGACGAAGTAATAAAGTCTAGTGTTGAGGACCTTGTCCTGATCCCAAGTGAGTCCCGAGGGTATTTCGGGACTTATGTGGTGATGTGCTTTTCGTGATAATTCTCTGCCTCTTGGGACATTTCAAAAGATCAATTTGAGGGTTTCTCCGATTCTAACGATGATTCTACTTCGATTGATGATGATTCTTTCTCTATTGACGACATCGATTATGTTGAGGCATCACCTCCCGATTCTGAGCTCGTCAGCTTAGAGGTGGTGGAGATTGTTATCCCGGAAGTTGGAGGGATTGATACTGATATTCTTCTAACAATCAAAGACGATATTCTTCATGAAAAGTTGTTGAATGTCAATCTTCTTATTGCTAAGATCGAAGCATTAAAAGATAATCCCATTCCATCTTCCAATTTTGTGACCAAGTCTTCCTCCACTTCTCTTAACTTTTTCTTGGAGGAGACTAACACCTTTGATAATTCTTTACCCGAATCTGAAACCTTTTGCTTTAATCTGGAAGAGATTAGTAGTGGCAGGTATCAGTCCCTTCTTATTCGGATTTATCTCTTCCAGATTATGAAGATTCTTTTGTGATAGTGAGCCCGATTCGGGAAATTTCACTATGGATGTGGTGGAGGATATTTTTGATAATCCAACAAGAGAACCAAGAGTTCATGTGCCTAATATTTTGCCCACCTATACTCCTTCTCTGCGATTCCGTTTTCACTTTTCTAGTTGATTCCCTCTGATCAACTTGTAGTTTCTTTTCCTTCCGAAACTAGAAACAAGATTTTCGATCCAAAGGATATCTCATGAGTCCAATCAAGAGATTTTTTATCACGATATGAATTTTGTTATCTCTTCATACGTGATCCTCTTTTTCAGAGTTTAACCACTTTGCTCTATTTTCATCCAAAAATAGAGGATAAAGTTTTCAATCCTGGTTATCTTGTTCAAATGAGATGGAAAAACATCTACTCATCTCTTATCTCATAAGGGCTTTAATCCTTCAAGATTTATTTCTGATTTTTCTGAAAGCCCGATGATGAATTTTGGAGGGGACATTCCTATCTTGGATGTTCTGTTTATCTATTTCTATCCTCCTTGACAAGCTCAAGTATGGGGGATCGAGTTGAGCTTGTGACTCGGTTAACAAAAACAAGGTGCTTCATGGGTGGCAACCCATGCTTATCCTAGTAGTAGTAATGAATAAGTGTTTTGTGATGTGAGGAGGCTTGACTCTTTATTTCTCGTGTTTTGTGGTTTTTTGTTGTATGTCCAGGATTTCCCGGATTATTGAAGCCTCTCATGCTTGTGGTTTTTTCCTTCGTTCACTCGAGCTTCAAATCCTCAGCTTCATTTGGGAATCCAATATCCTAATCTTATCGACTAACGTTTATCTTTTAGCATACTTAATAAACGGCTTTAGATTGACGTAGAGGACCTTCTTAAACATTGAGACAATGTTAGTTTTGGATGGAGGGTATCTTCGATTTGATTGTGCCTGCAAACATTGTTTTCGCGTGATAATCCTGTTTTTACCACCAAAATACCAAAAAAATGAAAAAATTTAAAAATTTTCAAAAATAAAATAAGAGCTTTGTCACAATTTTGACTTTCCTGTGGGTAGAATAGAATAAACTTTTGACTCGACTGTGCGTGTTGAGCTTCTAGCTTGATTCCTTAATATTTTAGGACTCTAAGCATTCGCGGATCTTCGCGAAGAACGAAAATTGATAGAGTTATTATGAGTTAAATGCAAAACAAGGGATTATTTGGATTTTCTCTACAAGCTCTTGTGTGTAATTTGTGCTTTTTCTCCCATTTATCTCCTCACCTGCTAATAATGCGTTGCTCTTTTCGAAAACTAACTTAAATCAACCAATTTTTAAAAGTATGGATGATATCATAATTTAGTTCCAAATTTATACTTAAATTTTCTAAAACGAATTTTTCTCTATATCATGGTAATATAAAGTAAAAAATTGAAATAAAATGTATTGGTAATATAATAATAATCTTTTGGGGCTGTGATAAAAGTTTACTGCATTTTGTCGGCTCACAACCGATGTTGCAGTCTTCCTAAATAAGGGGCACATAGTATTTATCGAGACTGATAAAAGTTTGCTGCATCTTGCCGGCTCACAACCGATGTTGCAGCCTTCAAAAAGGTCGAGGATTTCAATTGTATCATAAGTTATGTTAATGATTGAGCGTGAAATAATGTGATTTAATAAATATAGGGAAAATCTATTTTTCTTAAATTTAAATATGCTTTTGAACTAAGACTATTTCATTTTAAGTTGTGCTTTTTCTAAATAAGCTATGTATATACGGGAAAGAATGCCTAAGAGTTTTTGAAACCTAAGGTCCGTGAGTCCCGATACTAGTCTTTGTGGGTGTCAAAAGCCTGGTCACTTAGCCGCAAGGTTGGGATGTGCCGAGACGAAAGTCGCTACATGGGATGATCTCGCCTTCAAACTCATTATTCTTGGGTGTATAATCCACCTATTCTCTAATCTAATCTTCCTTTCTTGTTTCTCTCTCTACTTTCTCTCTCTAAGTTTTCTTATTATTTTCTAGCATATTGGTAAAGATTATTGTTGTGTAATGGATTAAATTAGTGGGATAACATCTTTACTTGTATTTTACGGTGATTTTGTTTTAAGCTTGGTTTGGAATAAGTGAAAAATCGGGAACGATGCATTTATCCTTTTTGGGGCATTTTAGGATTAAAATGTTTCTTGTTCTATGATCCCTAAAAGTTATAAAATAACGAAAGTCAAACATGTTTGAAATGAAAAGTACAAAAAATGAGAAAAAGAAAAAAAATACAAAAATATGTGTGGTAATAAGTATAGATTTATAAAAATGGTAAAAACGGGGTTTTTCAAAGCTATTGATTCTTTAATTCCCCTCGATGAACACTTAGCTACTTTTCCAGGTAATTAGTCGAGGGGGATTGAGATTCTTGGTTTTCTTAAGTGTTTACTTATGACATTGCGTGAGGACACAACAATAGTTTAGTATGGGGGGTTTTGGTATGTGTTTAATTACACATACCCTTTGCCTATAAAAACGGACTTAAAAGACAAAAAACATACCAAAATTACATTGTATTTGTGTGTTTTGCATTTATATTGTGCAGTTAACGGATATCAACAAAAAGAACAAAAACGAAGCCAAAACGGACAAAACTGAGCACGGAATGGAAAGAGCGTAAAAAAGTCAAAGTCAAAGTCAAAGTCAAACCCGAGAAGTCAAAGTCAAAGACGAAGCCAAAACCAAAAAAATCTTAAATGGGCCAACCCGTACCCATTTAATGGGCCGGGTCAGCCGATTAAGACATCATTTATAAGACATGTAAGCTTATAAGCCTTAAAAACCCTTTAAAAACCCAAAACCCTATACCCGACCCAAACCATTAAGCCCAAAACCCACATAACACCCGTTAACTTTAAAACCTTTTAAACCTTTTACATCGTTAGTCCTCAAGGACTAACATTGTTAGTCCAAAAGGACTAACGATGCAACAGCCTCACAAAAACAGGGGACTAATGTCCGTTAACTCTTTTATAACAAAACCCAGTCAAACCCAAAACCAAACTTTCCCGCCAATCCCCATTAACACTATTCATCTGTCACTATCCTCACCTCGACCTCTCCTCTGCATCCAAACAAACCAAAGTCACACCCCCCATTTACCCCACTTCCACCTTGTCAATCCTATGAAACCCCATTGGGTTAAGGAATGATGACAAGAAATCAAGGGACAAGATCATTCGGATTGGGCTCCAAGGCAATTCAATGGCTGGGATTTGTTCAAAGAAGCACAAGCAAAGGTTTTGAAGGGTTTTCACACACAAAGAAAGCACAAAAAAGGAAAAAGACAGGAAGACCAAGACTAAGTCTTTTCTATAAATAGGGCCTCATTGTAAGCCTTTGGGCATCTAGTTTTTTTTGCTTCTAGTTTTTCAGCTTATATTTAAAGTTTTTTTTAGCTTATTGTACTGTTTTATTAAAGTTAATGAAATTTAAGTTTTATGTTAAAATCTTGTTTTTAAGTTAAAGTATTTTATGTTTTAAAACTGTTTTATAAGCTCACAAAAGCTCTTTTCACTACTTACTTAAGCTGTTAACTTAAGCATTGTAAGTTTTCCCATAACTTATAAAGCTTAAGTCTATTTTTACCAAAAACCACTCAAAAAGCTCTTTTGGAAGATAAGCCAGAAGTGTTTTTCTTTAATCATTTCATTTACATTACTTGTCTTTTAAATACTGTTTTTTTAGCTCTTGTATAAGCTTTTGAACCATTGAAAGCTTATATAAACACTTGTTTTCAATTCTGTCTAAAAAATTAAGAAAATCACAAAAAGACTCACCCCTAAATTACCTCAGTATTTTGGAAGATAAGCTAGCAAGGGAAGAGCTTATAGACCATACTAGCTTGTCTTTGACAAGCTAGAGCTTGTAGATTGCTTTATTTACCCTGTTTTGAGCAAGGGTTTTGTAAGTGTCTATTTTTCAATTTTTGCTTATTACTGTTTATGTGCTTATTTCTTGCTTATTGTTGCTTAATATTGTTGTTTTATGCTTATTTGTCTTTGTGCATTACTTATTTGTTATTTATTTGAGTTTTTCTTTAAAACTGCCCTTTAATTGCTTTTAACTACTTATTGCTTATTTGCTTATTTTAGTGCCTATTGCTTTGTTCTTATTGCTTATTCTTGCTTAACATTACTTTGTTACCATATGTTTTCAAACCCTTTTGCTTAAATCAGTCTAAATCAGCTTAAAATTGCATCATGAAAACTTAAATGGGTGTTTGGCATAAGGTGTCAAAAATGGTCAAATTTGGTTTAAAAACTATTTTGGTCACTTGGGCAGCTTGCACAAGCCTTTTTAAGCTGTTTTTATTCTGTTTTCAAAAGCTTTTAAGTCTTAAGGCTAGTTTTTAAGTTTTTTCTATAAGTCACTTTGAAACTGTGGTGACAAAACAGTTTCATAAGTGCTTATTTGATTTAGCTTTTAAAACCATCTTTTAAGACTTGTTTTTATGTTGTTATTGATGTTAAAATGCATTAGTTAAGTGCCTTTTATTTTACTTGTGTTTTATTAAAATCTGTCAATTTTTTTTGTCAAGTGTCTTTACTTTAAAAACAGCCTTTTTCATTTGACTTTTTAGTAGCTTATTTGATTTTCAAATTCGTTTTTCTTTGCTAATTTAGAAAGCACTTAGGTCAATCTTTAAGCTCATATAAGCCTTATAGCCATAAGGTTCCACTTAAAGGCTTAAAAATAAGCCCAAAAGTGCCCTTGTGGCTGTTTTAACCAACTAATTTTGCCATTTGCTTATTTGCTTGCTTTTAGCTTTTCTGCTTATTTTATGTGCTTATTTTTGTTTAAACTTGCTTATTAGGTGTAATATTAGGTCTGTTTTTGCTTATTTCTGTTTTTCATTAGCTTAATTGTTCTAAAAATGCCAAACAGTTTAGCTTAATATATGACTTAGTTAAAATACAAGTTCTGTCACTTTTTTTGCTTATTTCAAGTCATTGCAAAAATTCACTTTTTTAAGTTTGCTTATTTTTGTGTGTTTTACAAGTGTGCAAAAAGAAAAAAGAAAAAGTTTTTTTTAAAAGGGAAGCTACATGGTTCGACCCTGTGACCCCCCCTTTAACACACACTCGTCCCAAACACAACACACACTAACCACCAGCACCAGTAGGGGCATCTGGTCACTACTCACCCTACTTTATTTTTATACACACTTTGGCCTTTTTTGCTATTCAGCCCTTTTGGGCTTATTTCTGGCTTATTTAGATAAGCTGGGTAACTCCTTTTATTTTTCATAGATTCACCATTGTCTTAAGCACTTTTCAGAATTTTTTTTTAGATTTTCCCATTTAATTTAGTTTTTTAATGAATTTTTTTATTAAAACAGTTTTTAATTCAAAAAAAATTATAAAAAATCAAAAAAAATATAATTCTATTTTTAAATTTTTTTTCTTTTATCATTTAGCACCTAGAAAAATTAAATTTGCATCCGTAGGGGTAAAATTTTACAATTTAGTTTTTTAAAGAACGGGTTTTGATTCCCGTTCTCGTTTTTTTAGGTTTAAAGTTTTAATTTGTCTTTTCGTTTTTATCGTATTTTATTTGTTTTGAGGCATTATAATTGTAGAATTAGGAATCCAAACCAAAAATCTTTGAACCATTCAAAAACGCGATCACGAACGTCGATTAAGGTAACGACCGATTCTCAATTCACGCCTCGACGGGAAACAACCCGGGAGATTTTAGATTTACTTTTGGTCAAAAGTAATTTCTTTGAAATCTTTTAGAATACGTATACTATATATTTGATATAATTACCCCTAAAAAGGCAACTATTATATACATATAAAATGAATGTGCAAGCCTCTAAAGCATGTGTACAAGTATCAATACACAACATTCTCTTTTCCCTCCTAAATCATTTACACTATCTAAACACCAATTGTACAAGCTAATCATGCCTAAAACCTAATTAGGTCATTTAAGCTCCTAAATCATGTTTAAACTTTACCACCACTTTAGCACAAGATACAAGCACTTAATGCATGACTTCTAAACCTTAAACCTAAACCCTAATTCGTCCTAAAACTCTAATCTAAAACCCTAAACCCTAAACGAAACCCTAAAACCCTACAAGGGGTTCACTATAAACCTAAAACCCAAACTCTAAACTTGAATCCTAAACCGACTACTCTCAGAAATCCTAAACCCACTGGGAACATAAAACTTAGAGAACCTAAACCCTAAAAGAACCCGTAAACTTAACAACTCAGTTACTTCTATCTAAAAACCATAAAACCCTAACCCGTGACCCATTAAACCTGACACCCCTTTTATGCCATTTTTGACCCATTTTAAACCTAAGCTACCACCCTAGCACCTCAAGCACCTCTATGACATCACCACCACATCACCAAGCAGCCTACCAAGCACCTCCATACAACCAGTCCTTGGTCGTCCTTGGCCCACAAAGGTGGCCTTGTCACCCGGCACACCCGGAGACCGTAGTACCCGAGCGGGGGGGGGGGGTGGTCGAGGAGGAGGAACTAGGGGTGGGAGGGAGGGGGCGGCGGTGGGGGGGGGGGCACGACTGCGAGGGGTCCGGGGGTCTAACGCGGCGGGGATGCCGCGGCTGGTTAAAGGATATATCCGCGCCATGGAACATTATACTGGTGGGGATTCTTTAGCTGTTGTGTCTGTACCTATAAACGGCATCATGTCATATGGATATACCTGCCTCTTGACTAACCGTAGATCAGCTACTACACGACAGCAAGGACACGCACACATATACATTACTTGCTTAGGCCGACAATCTAAGATATATGATGGTGTAAGGGTAGGGAGGTTCACGGCTATCTATCTATAAAGTTTGACAAGGCATCTAGAGAGTGCAACTAAGCCCACCAATTCGCAGCGGGCAACTGGCGACATGTGATTATTGGATCAACGCTGTGAAATATATATACAAGATAGAAGAAGAAGAGAAAGTGAGGGGAGAAGGGCTTTGAAAAAGAGCAGCAGTACTCGGAGAATAGAGTTCTGAAGCCAGTGTGCTCATTAGCGAGTGGAGAAAGTAGAGCAAGTATGAGCAGGGTCGCCTAGAGCTCACGAGAGACACAGCAGCGGCGAACTAGCACATCTGCAAGAATTCTCTGTCAGGACCTTCCTGCGCACACTGAGTCGTGTGGATCATAGGGGCGTAGCGCTAAGGATAATCATAGAGAGTCGCTTGATTGTTAGGCGGTGAATCTAGCTTCACGCACTAGTTTCGGACGCCATTTTAGCTCAAGTAAGCTCAAAATCTTGTGTCAGGAGGATAAGGCTGTATAGATAATGCGAGTAGAGAAGCGATGTATATCCATTAATGACGCGTAAGAATGACACACACAGTTGAACATACCAGTGTTTAAGCCTTGAATCCGTTTCAAGCCGTCTATTGGGTGATATTTTGATTAAAATGTCGCATATTATAAGGGTGATACACGCGTTTGTATGTTTTGTGGGGGGGGGCGAGGGGCGGGGATGAACGAGGGTAGGTCCGTGGAGGGGGAGGGACGATGAGCGGTACACACACCAGGAGAGGTACGGAGGGGGGGGTGGGGGGAGGGGAGGGGGAGAGAGCAGAGAGAGGGGTGGAGTGAGCTTATCTAATAAGCAGCGTGCAAGCGCTGGGGCGGAAGCATGATAATGTGGAACCCTAAATGAAGGCTGGTCTATTCTTTTGACTTGATGTTGTAAATGTGAGGGGGAGAGCGCGCGAGCGCGAGGGGTTATATATCGAAATTTCTGCGAATTTATAACTAAGGGGCTAAAAAGCGAGAGCGGAGGTCTCGAGGGAGCGAAGCGAGTGTGAATAAGAGCGAGGAGAGAGAGTGTGGAGTGGGACCTATCTGCCGAGAGTGGAGCGACGAGGAGAGCGAGCGAGATTTTTGCGCGAGAGTAGATAGGGAGCGGGAGCCGCTTTATATAGGTGTAGATATCAAAGGACTTAAATTTCTTGACTGAAAAGTTACAGTCTCTATGCCTCTGGAGTAGATACTGATCTTAGTCTTATTTTATAGAGGTTCTCAAACTAAAAAGTAGGGATTACATCGATAGGTAAGGAGATTTTTAGGAGCGGGTGGTACAAGTTTATAGTCTGCGCGTACTATGCATCTGTGCTGATCTAGATGAGATAAGTGACACTACTACGTACTACAATAAAGCAGCAGTGGTGTGAGATTTCACTAAAAGGTATACTGCTCGGACATCGCAATTCTATCGTGTAGCTTTAACGTGACACGTGTCATGTTCGCACTTATAATGACAGGACTGAGGACTAATTACGATTATATTATTAATTAAACAAGACATTCGATATTTATACGGTGAGCTTGAATGCTAAAATAATTCATCTAGGTGTCTTTAGAATCACTATGTCATAAGTCTTAATCTGTATCATCATTACTAGGGAGCTTCTCATGTATAGGAGTTTTCATTTTGAGGGTTTAACGTTTTTGAGACGTGGTGTGCTGGATTTACGATTTTAAAGTGTCCTGGCTTCTCAAACTTTACTACATGACCTCCGAATTAAATGATGGCCCGAACTAGGTGATACAATATTTCCATAAATAATAAAATCAAAAGTAATACATGTAAACGTACATAGGTTTTATTTGAGATATCTCTTTAAACAATCACACTAAGACATGAACAGTAATATACCCCAGTTGCGTAGAACGAAGCCGTTATAGACTCTTTTGTCCATCTCAATCAGATTTACCCTATACTGTTTTAGAGCTGAGTGTTGTGGATGACAGTGAGTGACTCTCTAGTCCACTTCACGCGATTGAGTTTCACATTATGTCTATATATAGTTTGTGCTGGGTCTTAAATCCTTCTGTCGTCAGATGGGAGGATACATTCGTACATAGCACTCTTCTCGAGTGTAGTAATTCTTGCCTTGCATCGTCATTTTATGTATGTATATTTTTTCTCTACTACTAGTACAGTGGCTCAGTCTTTATAGTAGTTATAGTTATATCGCACAATTAATGTCCGTCAGTAACTTTGCCATGATAGATCTCTTACGCTTTCTATAACACAGACATTCTTATCTAATTCACATAAGTATCTTTATCTTTGAGCGGACATAGTTAAAGTCGACGTATTGGAGAGTCTGAAATTCGCATCTACTCGAGACGTTGTGACGAGCTGTCACTCACAGATATGGAGTTGACTAATGGGAGTTTGGATACGTCATATACTTGTGACTCGTGTAACCATCAATGCATTCTTTCATTTGACGTATACGAGAAGACACGTCGCGTCTGTATTGGAACAGGTTCAAAGAGATTACTCGCGTTTCGGTTGGGGATCTACTCTTACTGATAGTCTAAATAATAATTTGCTTATACAATAATACTCACAAGAGTCTCTACACGGCTACTATAAGAGCGATAGGCAGCCAATACATGAGCGCCTATTCTTCTATACAGCTATTTTTCTATACTCAATAAAAACCTTGTACTCTGCAGAGTGGCGATTAGAGATAGCGACTAGAGAGAGGTGGGGGAGGAGAGGACACGTATACGTCTCAGCGAAAACATTAGGAGACAACAAACATTGGTGTATTTAAGTTATTTCACTCTTCTGGTGATGTTCTCTGTGAGGACAAACAGATTAGGTCATGTATTATCATTATCTATCCTTTATTAGGGTGACAAGTAGTTGGGATTATCACTTGTGTGGATGAGTCATATTACACACTCTAGAGGGATTTTATATTGTAGGTATATTGTAGGAGTATGTAATATATTATATATATATATTGGTTGTGGGGATATATGTATATATAGATATAGGCGAGTTGGGGTCTCTCTATATTGAGAGTGCGAGAGTGTGTTTTGATAGGAGTGAAAGGGGATATTATATGTGTATAGTGGGCGATTTTACATGGTAGATTGATTATTTGGATCTTAGGGTGCAGGGGTGATGATGCTGGGAGTTGTGGGGGATAGTTGTACACATTGGGTACGCATAAAAAGATAAGGATATCTTGGTATGTTGGTTGTTGTGGAGTGGTGAGTCACAGTTGGTTTGATATATAGGTGCGAGTTGTGAGATGAGTTATCTAGGGGTTATGTGTGTGACACAAGAGAGAGTGTGCGTGAGGATGTAGCTCTTGGTATGTACGGTTTGTAGTAGTTGGGTAATCTGTGGGGATGTATTTGTTTTGTACTCTGGGAAGTGGTTGTGAGCGTGTAGAGGATACTTGTTGGGTGTAAATCTATAGTATGTGGAGGGGTGAGTGTAGATATGGGTGGTTGGGCGGGAGGATGAAGGATAGTGGGGGGGTTTGGGGGGATATGGGGTTTATTGGTGAGGAAAGGGGAGTTGTTTCTATCTTGGGTGAGGGGTGAGACAGGTGGAATGACGGTGTGATTATCTATTGAGGGGACTGGGTAGTTTGATGATGACAATTTGATTGAAGGATTTGACAGTTTTTTGAGTATAGTGGGACGCGATACTGTATTATCTATAAAGGGAGAGTGTTTGGATAGTATTTTAGTGATGAGGTTATGTTATATGTGGTAGTGAGTTAGTTTGAGATGAGTTGTACGAGTTTGGAGTTTTCAGAAAGATATGAGGGGTGAGGTGAAGGATATTGTCTGTAGTTGATGAGTAGTACGAGTTGTTATGTTTATCTGTAATAATAGTAAGACAATCTGGTTTATATTATGTGTGAGATACATATGACTGATTAGGTGGACACGGGGTTATTGGTGAAAGAGGAAAGTAGTGGGAATTGGAGATCTTAATGGAGTATATTTCCTTGTGTGTTTATCTGTTGGTGGTTATATTTTGAAGTCATGCATTAAAGATTTAGTCGCATTACATTTTGTATATCTCTTATGGGCTGGAAATCTTTATAATAATAACAAGTAAACAAGTAAAGCTTCGGGCTTTTGTAACACCTACTTTATTAAATCCAATGTATCAGTTTTTAAACGACTTTTTGGTCGTTCTTATATTATCTTATGTTATTGATCTGAGAAGTAACACGCCCCGGACCCTTATTCCGCTGCGACCCAATTTGGGGGTGTTACACCGCTGCTATATTTGTCAAAATAGGGGTGTTACAGACTGGTATCAAGAGCCACAGTTATAGAGAACAAGGTTAAAACCTTAACTATAACTACTTTTCTTTTTCCATCCAAGAAAGTCCTCCGTGCCACTACATCTCCCAAATAGTATGTAAAGATACATAACTATTATACTATTATATAAATAACTTATGTTATTTACCGCTGGGTTGTTAACAGAGTGATGTCTTCTCCCAACCACCCTACTTTCGATATTGAGGATGTTTTTTCCTCTTACTTTCCGGACTATATCCCGGCTTCCCCGGACTATTTCCCAGCTTCACCAGGAAATACTTCTTCTGAATCTTCAAATAATTCATCTGGTTTAGTTCCAATAGCTTCACCAACTCTTTCACTTTTTCATAATGACCCTTATATGAAGGTCATGCAAGCATATGATGTCATTAGTCCGCCATAAGTTACTATTCCACCCTCAACTGTTGTGCCTCCATCTCCGATACTATCTCTAATGTTTGATTCCCGAGATTTCTTACCTCTCGAAGAGATTCCACCACCTAAAGACACTAAGACTCCTGTTGAATCACCCATTCCAATATCTCCATCTTCATCAGTAGGATCTTCATCACCGATTAGGTCAACTACACCACCACCAGATTACCCCTTTGATGAGTATATCTTCACAGAGTTAGATAACTCATTATGGATCATACCACGACCACTCCCGAGGAATCTAATGAGTCAAATGCTTGTTTAAATGTTCATCTCTGAAAATCTTATATTTCAAATGTAATACCAAGGGATGTGTATTACTTTGTTAGAACTTGTATCAATTAAGTATCTATGTCAAATGATTCCAATACCACTATGTATGAAAATTTTGACAATGACTTGTAATATCACTCTTATTCCGTGTTGTCTTATGTTGATAGAATGCCTCCCAAAAGGACATCAACATCTGCATCACCAGCCATGACTCAGGCCGCCATCAAGAAACTAGTTGCTGATAGTGTTTCTACAACTCTGGAAGCACAAGCTGCAACAATGGAAAATGCTGACAATACCAATAGGAACACCGAAGAAAGAGAAGCTCCTGTAGCAAGAAAGTGTAGCTACAAAGAGTTCATGGGCTGCCAACCTATCAACTTCAAAGGTTCAGAAGGAGCTGTTAGACTTATCCGCTGGTTTGTGCGAACTGAATCAATGTTTTCCCGTAGCAACTATACCGAAGACTGCAAGGTGAAGTTTGCTACTGGTACTTTAACTGAAGAAGCTCTATCAAGGTGGAATTATTTTGCCCAACCTATTAGGATAAAAGAAGCTTACAAGGTTACCTAGGTTGAATTCAAGAAGCTTTTGATAAAGAAGTATTGTCCCCGAACTGAGGTCCATAAGATGGAAGACGAATTTTACCACCTGACCGTGAAAGGGAATGATCTCAAGACATATGTGAGAAGATTCCAGGAATTGGCAACCTTGTGTCCCACTATGGTGCCAAACGCCGAGAAACACATGGAAGCTTTCATCGGAGGATTACCCAGAAATATTAAAGGAAATGTTACCGCTTCAAAGCCTCAAACTTTGGAGGAAGCCATTAACATAACCCAGAGGTTAATGGATCAAGTAACAAGGCATAATTCTGTGCAGGGAACCAATGATCACAAACAAAAGTTTGATGATAGAAGAACATTCAACAACAACAACTACCAAAACGACCGTAACAACAACAATGACAACCACAACAATGATCACCACCAACAATAAAATAGAAGGCATGAAACCTTCAGGGCCTATGCTGCTACCCCAACTAAAAACCGTAGGTATGTTGGACCCCATCCTTTGTGTAAGAGATGCACTCTACATCACACAGGACCTTGTATTGTCAGATTTCAGACTTGTAACAAAGTGGGCCATCAGACCAGAAACTGCAGAAACAAAGGACCCTCAGACTACTAGATTAGATTCTAGTTATAGTTTTGTTAGAACCTAACCACGGGATGTGTGGTATAAATAACAACACTTGTCAAATTTTAACTATGTAAAGTATGAAGGCAAGTTGTTCATGATATAATACAATTATAATCCCGTTATACCTCGCTATTTCATAATACCGTTATTCAGGGTGCAACTCTGACCTTGTTAAACCAACCTTTTGAAATTGATCTTATGCCGATTAAACTAGGTAGTTTCGACGTTGTCATCGGTATGGATTGGTTATCCAAGTATCATGCTAGAATCATTTGTGACGAGAAAGTCGTCCACATCCCAATCGATGGTAAAACTTTAATCATCCGAGGTGATCAAAGTAAAACTCGACTAAGCCTCATATCTTGTATAAAAACTGAAAGGTATATATCTAGGGGATGTCAAGTTTTCATAGCTCAAGTAATGGAGAAGAAATCTGATGAAAAACGAACAGAAGACGTACCAGTAGTCAGAGAATTCCTAGAAGTTTTTCCTGAAGATCTACCTGGCCTACCCCCAGTTCGTCAAGTAGAATTTCAAATCGATTTAATTCCAGGAGCGACACCAGTAACCCGAGCACCCTATAGATTAGCTCCTTCAGAAATGCAGGAACTATCTAACCAACTTCAAGAATTGGCAGACCGAGGTTTTATCCGACCAAGTACTTCACCTTGGGGAGCTCCTGTCTTATTTGTCAAAAAGAAAGACGGATCTTTCAGAATGTGTATCGATTACCGGGAGTTAAATAAACTTACTGTAAAAAAATCGTTCCCCATTACCCAGGATCGATGACTTATTCAACCAACTTCAAGGATCGAGTGTTTACTCAAAAATCAACTTAAGATCAGGTTATCATCAACTGAGAGTAAGGAATGAAGATATTCCCAAGACTGCTTTCAGAACAAGGTACGGACACTATAAATTTCAAGTGATGCCTTTTGGTTTAACTAACGCACCTGCTGTATTCATGGATCTCATGAATCGTGTGTGCAAACCATACTTGGATAAATCTGTGAGAGTGTTCATCAATGATATTCTCATCTACTCTCGTAACAAAGAAGAACACGCAGATCATCTGAGAATAATTTTGGAATTACTCAGAAAGGAGGAATTGTATGCCAAATTCTCCAAGTGTGATTTCTGGATCAATATCATGCAATTTAATGTCTCATTATTCTTCTCATGATTTTAGAAAATCATACCACCAAGGAAACATCTTCTACTTAACATCGTTATGATATCATGTTTTATGCTTAAGTAGGATGATTTATAATCATCTTATTGAAATGAATTAGGACGCTTCTTCATTTAAATAAGGAAATTATAAACCACCGAACTATAAATTTATAAATTCTCAGTTACAAGGATTGGGACACCTCTGTTTGTAAATGACAAATTATAAATAAGTGAACTTAAGTATATGTCATTCGTACAAACAATTTTATTTCAATATGTTTCTACAAATAATTCTTTTTCGATCATTCAATCATTATCATTATTATCATCATATAAATAAGTCTCTAGACTTCTTTCAATTTATAAATTGTTCACTCGATTATTTACAAACATCACTCCATTATTCAACTAAATCTCGAGACGAGATTTCTTTAAGGTTGGGGGACTATAACAACCTGAAATTTTCATCAATGTAAATATCCATCTATTAAATTAGATGCACTGTAATATCCATCTATTAAATTAGATGCACTTTATATACCACCTTTTTACAGGGAAAATTTTCGCTTTATTCTATTATGTAACGTAGTTTACATAACTAAAGTAAACGAGCTCACACAACCTCTACCAATGCCATCTATATCTATGTTTATATCATGTAAATATCCTAATATGTCAAGTCTATGTTTAAATATTATTTTTACCATACACGCTATCCATTTAACGCACCATTTACAACGTTATTCCAAAACAAGCATTAAATGTTAAAAGTTTATATCAAAACCCTAATTATATGTAATGTATACATATAAAATGAACGTGCAAGCCTCTAAAGCATGTGTACAAGTGTATAATGCACAACATTTGAATATCTTTTCCCTCCTAGATCAAGTTACAACGTTCTAAAGTACAATGTACAAGCTAATCATGCCTAAAAACCTAATTAGGTCATTTAAGCTCCTAAATCATGTTTAAACTTTACCACCACTTTAGGACAAGGTACAAGCACTTAATGCATGACTTCTAAACCTTAATCCTAAACCCTAATACTAACACTAATCTTAATCCTAAACCCTAATCTATCCCTAATCCTAACCCTAATCCATGAATTAAAACAAAAAATCCTAACTCGAAACCCTAAACCAAACCCAGCACCCTTTTCTTTCTTTTTGACCTATTTTTAAGCTATCGAACACCTCAAGCACCTCTATGACATCACCACCACATCACCAAGCAGCCACCATAGCACCTTATTCACCTCCCTTGGCCACCAAGTTGTAAAATCACCTCCTTGTCACCCTATATATGCCACGACTTCACCACCACCCCACAACTCACCATAGCTATTTTTCTAGCTCACCCTACTCACAATCTAGCCTCCCTTAGTCACCTCATATAGCTAGGACACTAAGCAAATAAGAAAACTTGGGCATAAAGGCTTTCCAAGCACTATATAAGTCGAAACATACACCCTCTTTCAAATCACACCTCAAAAACTTATCAGACCAAGAAGGATCAAGTAAAGCCGCTAAGCTCAGAATAGAAGCCAAGAATCAAGAGAAAAGAACCCTTGAATTCGTTACTAGGCGTACGAACCTGAAAACCCCATTTCGACCCATTTTAGCTCAAGTAAGCTCAAAATATTGTTCATTAAGCTTATAATATGTATTAGAATGTTCATAATACTTTTCAGATCATATATAAACTCTTTTTTAAAGCCTTAAATCCTTAAACGTATGTGTTTTTGATTAAAACACTAAAAACGACCCATTTTGATTTTCTAGCTAACAAATCCTTTTTCTAAACTTTTGTTACGTTAAAACATCTAATTTTAGCTTATTTTAATAAGCTATAACCTACAAATATCATTTGGAACCTTAAAATAAGCTTGCATGGCTTTTTGGACTTGTTTTGCAAATGTTTTCATGCATAGGGGTATATATCGTACCTTTCTGAAATTTATAACTAAAGGGGCTGAAAATGTTATTATTCCAAAGTTATAACTATAAGGACCTATTTTGCGAAGTTATAAAGTTAAAGGTTCAAATTATATATACTATATAGATAAAGGACTAAACTTGTAAAAGTTTATAAACCAAGGGTATATGTTGCCATTTTTGCAAACTTAAAAATATAAACTATAATATTTTTATTAAATTATAAAAATATATATTAATATTATAAGACTTGATTTTATTAAAACCCGACACATTTATCGTTATTGATCATCGATCGACGCATTATAAAACAATTACGTTATATATTTAACGTAATTTATCATCGACTAACTTTTGAAGAAACTTAAAATTTTATCGTATCACGTTACTAGGGAGCTTCATGTGAAGAGTTTCATTTGGGTATACGTTTTGACGAGTTTCTTGGATTTACGATTTAAAGTGTCATAGCTCCTCAAACGTTTACTACATGACCTCTGAATTATGATGGCCCGAACAGTGATACAATATTTCCATAAATTAATAAATCAAAGTAATACGTTAAACTTTATAAAGTTTTGAAACATAAACCATCACACTAAGACTTGACATATTACCCCAGGTTGCGTGACGAGGCCGTTACTTTCATTTCATATACTTTGCCATCAATTAGATTTCCCTGTTAAGGGGAGTTCATAGCCTCGCATTTTAAATCTTCTAATATTTCATAAACCCACGAGGGGGATACATGCTATAAACCATGAATGCAAGTGTTTTTCCAACTGTATGCTATCTAGATATATTATTGCCTAAGTAAGCGCGAATGCTGTGAATAGATCTATTTGGGACTGAACTCCCCCGTTGGTGTACCTATACTTTGAACCTAGTACTTTCTGGAAACCAAACGCACTTCAAATTTAAATTTCACAATGGTGGGTGTTTGGCGAAAGGCACCTTTGTGGGTGCAACTTCTTATGGTTAAATGATTATCACAAGGTCTCTGTGTCATGATCTAGGGCAATAATACTTTTTCTATAAATAATTGTGGTACTCTATTGCAATTATTAACAATTATGGTTTATTAACAACGTAACCCACTATTGAACTTGTATTCAAACTGTTTATCATAAACCTATGAATTTCACTCAACCATTGTGTTGAACCTTTTTAGCATTTTTCTTAGTAATTTGAAGCAACTTAGGCACGACGAGGCACGGACTTGTGAGATGGCAAAACTGTATATCATATCAAACTTTATTGTCTTTCATATAGCTTTGGGACCTCTTTTATTGTAAAAAACTTTGATGAAATAATGAATAATAAAATTATCTTATAAAAAAACTGTCTCTTATTGAAGTCGTTTTCTATGATTATGACTGTTGTACTATGAAATAATACCCCAGATTAGCTTCCGCTACTATATGTCAAAAATGGGGGTGTTATAGATTGGTATCAAGAGCCAAGGTTATAGAGAACAAGGTTGAAACCTTAACTATAACTACTTTTCTTTTTCCATCCAAGAAAGTCCTCCGTGCCACTACATCTCCCGAATAGTATGTAAAGTACATAACTATTATACTATTATATAAATAACTTATGTTATTTACCACTGGGTTGTTAACAGAGTGATGTCTTCTCCCAGCCACCCTACTTCTAATATTGAGGATGCTTTTTCCTCTAACTTTCTTGATTATATCCCATCCCGGCTTCCCCGGACTATGTCCCAGCTTCACCAGGAAAAACTTATCTAGCTTCTCAAATAACTCAGTTTGTTTAGTTCAATAGCTTCACCAACTCATTCACTTTTTCATAATAACCCCTATAGTTGAAGGTCATGCCTCAATACAAATGCTAAAGAATCTCCAATTCCACCGCACAACTATTGTGCCCTCCATCTTCAATGCTATCTCCAATGTTTAATCCTCAAGAATTCTTTCTTACTAAGGAATTATTACCACTTAAGAAAACGGAGGTCGTGACTGATCACCCTCCTCCACTTCTGACCTACCTCAAGCATTCTGACCCTCCTCTACGTAAGACAAGTCTGGAACGTCACGAGGTGAAAATTGCAGAAATTTTGAATCACCTAGATGAATTCTCTCTCGACCGCATTGAGCACATAGAAGACAAAATAAAAGGTCTCAAAAATGGCCGGGTGATCATACAACAAGATTTTGACAATCTGGAAGCTGAACTCCGAGAGTCTCGTACTCAAATCGCTAAACTTTAAAGAAAGCAAATGGGAAATAACAACAAGATTGCTCTGGCTCGCTTCAAGGATTAGCAAATACTAAAAATAAATTGATCGAGTGATATCCAGGTTCGTTACCAAGCAGATAAGAAAGTCTTCTGGATGCAATCTATGATACACAGGAACAGTCAGGAAAGGACCATGTCGAATACTAAATTAGATACTAGTTATAGCTGTTAACCTAGCCAAGAGATTGTGTGGTATAAATAACCAACGCTTGTACCAAAAAATTTTTGCTATGAACAGTACAAGGCAAGTCGTTCATGATATAATAATATGGTGAATGCCCATGTTTATTATCCATCATTGTGTCCTGTACTACATCTCCTCTTCATCATTATGAATCAATACCGTAGACTTCTAATAAATCAGAAGCTTGTTAAATCCATTTCAAATAATATCTATGATTTCAATATCACTATTGTAAAAAATGCTTAAAGTTAAAAAATAAATCATTGCCTTTAAGACTTTGTTAATCATTCTTATACGCGTTGTCTTATTTTGATAGTATGCCTCCAAAAGGATGTCAACGATCATAAGCACCGGCCATGATCAAGCTGCCATCAGAAACTAGTTGCGTGACATGGTTACCACGCAGCTTTTTTTTTGGAAGCCAAGCTACAAAATGGCAAATGCTGACATTACAATAGGCAACACCAGAGAAAGAGAAGCCTCCTGTACATGACAATTATATCTACAAGAGTTTCATGGAGCCTGCCAACCTATCAACTTTAAAAGGGTTCAGAAGAGGTCAGGAAGTAACTGTCGCCGAACTGAGGTCCGAAAGAAGGAGAGATAATTTTACCTCTGACTGTGAAAGGGAATGATCTCAAGACATATGTGAGAAATTCTAGAATTGGAAACCCTGTGTCCCACTATGGTGCCAAGATTCTAAGAAAAATGGATAGAAGTTTTTCATCGGTGGATTACCCTCCGAATTATAAAAGGGAATGTTTACCACAGCCTCTAAACCTCAAACTCTAGAGGAAGACCATTAACATAGCCTGAGAGGCTAATGGATCAAAGTAAAAAGAAACATACTGCCCGGTGCAAGTATCAAGTGATCACAAAAGGCGAAAGTTAAACTACCATAAGAACTTTCAACAACAACAACTACCGTAACATCAACACCAACAACCGCTACAATAATTACCAACCACAACAGAATAGAAGACAAGAAACCTTCAGGTCTTGTGTTGTCACTCCAACTGAAAATAATGGGTATATTGGAAACTGTCCCTTGTGTAAGAAATGCACTCTGCATCACACAGGACCTTGCACTGTTAAGTGTAATACTTACAACACAGTAGAGCCACTTACCAAGTACTATACAGAAACAAAGGGCCAACCACTAGAAGTAATCTGCTACCAATAACAGTTACTTGTCATGCCTATGGAGAGAAAGGGCATTATGCAAATTAGTGCCAAAATACCACCACCAACAATGTCCAGGGAAGAGCCTACATGTTGAGGGATAGGAATGCTCACCAAGACTCGAACGTAGTCACGAGTATGTTCCTTCTAAATCAACATCTAGCTAGAGTATTATTTGATTCTGGAGCCGATAAAAGCTTCGTATCCATATCTCTTGCCTCTATGCTAATTATTCCACCCATTACAGTAAATACATTTTACAATATCAAAATGGCTTGACGGAAACCTTGTAAGACACAAACAAAAACCTGTTTAATCATGGTGCAACTCAACATTGTAAAACAACCTTTCAAAATGAGCTTATGCCGATCAAACTCGGTAGTTTTGACGTTGTCATTAGTATGGATTGGTTATCTAAGTATGATGCTAGAATTATTTGTGACGAGAAAGTCATCTACATCCCAATCAACGGTGAAACTTTGATCACCCGAGGTGACCAAAGTAAAACCCGACTAAGTCTCATATCCTGTATAAAAACCGAAAGATATATATCTCGAGGTTGTTAAGTTTTCGTAATCCAAGTAATGGAAAAGAAGTCAGACGAGAAAAGACTAGAAGATATCCCAGTAGTTAGAGAATTCCAAATTAATTCCTAAAGATCACCTAGCCTCCTCCCGTTCGCCAAGTAGAATTCAAATCGATCTAATTCCAGGAGCAGCACCTGTAGCCCGAGCACCTTATAGATTAGCTCCTTCAAAAATGCAGGAACTATCTAACCAACTTCAAGAGTTAGCAGACCGAGGCTTTATATGACCAAGTACTTTGCCTTGGGGAGTTCTTGTCTTATTTGTTACTCCCCCCGTCCCATTTTTATTGTCCACGTTTCCTTTTTAGGATGTCCCAATTTAGTTGTCCACTACTAAAAATAGATAGAGAAATTTAATCAAGTTTACTATATTACCTTTGTTTGAAATTATTATTACAAACATTAAAGAAGACTTTAATTAATTAGCTAAGGGTAAAACTGTCATTCTGTCAAAAAGTAAGAAAGAGAAAGCAGTAATAAATGCACTTTTCTTAAACTGTGTGTTTTTTGTCGGGGGACAATAATTTTGGGACGGAGGGAGTAAAAAGAAAGACGGATCTTTCAGGATGTGTATCGATTAACGGGAGTTAAATAAACTTACCATAAAGAATCGTTACCCATTATCGAGGATTGATGACTTATTTGACCAACTTCAAGGTTTGAGTGTCTATTCGAAGATTGACTTAAGATCAGGCTATCATCAACTGAGAGTCAGGGATGAAGATATTCCCAAGACTGCTTTCAGAACAAGATACGGACATTATGAATTTCAAGTGATGCCATTTGGTTTAACTAATGCACCTGCTGTATTCATGGATCTCATGAACCGTGTGTGTAAACCATACTTGGACAAATTTGTAATAGTGTTCATCGATGATATTCTTATCTACTCTTCGTACAATAAGAGCACGCAACATCATCTAAAAATAATCCTTTAGAATTACTACAAGAAAGGAGAAGTTGTAAGCACGTTCTCCAAGTGTGATTTCTGGATTCGTATCGTGCAATTTCTTGGACACTTAATTGATAGTCAAGGACTTCATGTTGACCCCGCCAAGATTGAAGCAGTTAAGAATTGGACATCTCCTACTACACCCATAGAAATACGTCAATTCTTAGGACTTGCCGGCTATTATCAGAGATTTATCAAAGATTTCTCAAAGATTGCAAAGTCTTTGACTGAATTAACCCAGAAAAACAAGAAGTATATCTGGGGCGAAGACCAAGAGACAGCTTTTCAACTGCTTAAACAGAAGCTATGTGAAGCTCCAATCTTAGCATTACCAGAAGGAAATGATGATTTTGTTGTTTACTGTGATGCATCCCATCAAGGTCTGGGAGCGGTGTTAATGCAAAGAAGAGGAAAGGCTATTGTCATGATAGCATCCCACAACTTAAGCCTAATGAAGAAAACTATACCACTCATGATCTCAAATTAGGAGCAGTAGTGTTCGCTCTTAAAATTTAGAGACACTATCTGTATGGCACCAAATGTACTGTGTTCACTGATCACAACGTCGTTGGCTAGAATTGCTTGCAGATTACGATTGTGAAATTCGCTACCATCCTAGAAAGGCAAATGTCGTAGCAGATGCCTTAAGCCGGAAGGAACGAATCAAACCACTCCGAGTTAGATCATTAGTTATGACCATTCATCCAAATTTACCATCACAAATTCTCAAAGCTCAAACTGAAGCACTCAAAGAAGAAAACCTCAAAGCTAAGAACCTATGAGGAATGGATAAAGCATTTGAAATACGTCCTGATGGAACCCGATGTATCAAGAATCAAAGTTAGTTACCACTCTTTGGTAATCTGAGAGACTTGATCATGCATGTGTCCCATAAATCAAAGTATTCCATTCACCCAGGTTCTGACAAAATGTATCAGGATCTAAAGAAACTCTATTGGTGGCCTAACATGAAGGCAATCATCGCTGAGTATGTTGGCAAGTGTTTAACAAGCTCCAGAGTTAAAGCAGAATGTCAGAAGCCATCCGGCTTACTGGTAGAACCGAAGATTCCTATGTGGAAGTGGGAAAGAATAACGATGGATTTCATCACAAAACTACCCAAAACTTCAAACGGACATGACACAATCTGGATCATTGTCGATCGCCTTACCAAATCCGCACATTTCATCCCTACCCGAGAGAAATATAGTATGGAAACCCTTACAAGATTGTACATAAAGGAAATAGTCTCCTGGCATGGAGTGCCAATATCTATCATCTCGGATCATGACAGTCATTTCACATCCAGATTCTGGCAATCATTACAGAAGGCTTTGGGTACTCAATTAGATATGAGTACGGCATATCATCCTGAAACCAATGGGTAAAGTGAAAGGACCATCCAAACACTTAAAGACATGATTTGAGCCTGTGTTAGAGTAGAATTTTCTTACAATAACAGTTACCATGCCAGTATTAAGGCAACACCATTCGAGGCACTTTATGGTTGAAAGTGTCGATCACCTATCTGCTGGGCCAAAGTTGGAGATGTCCAACTCACGGGACCAGAGATAATCCATGAAACCACTAAAAAGATAGTACAAATCCGTCAACACTTGCAAGCTGCAAGAGATCGGCAAAGGAGTTATGTTAATGTAAGGCGATAGCCTTTGGAATTTCAAGTTAGAGATTGTGTTATGTTAAAAGTGTCACCTCGGAAAGGTGTCATCCGATTCGGAAAGCGAGGAAAGCTTAACCCCCGGTACATTAGACCATTTAAGATCCTTAAAAGGGTCGGCCTAGTGGCATATAAACTTGAGCTTCCTGAAGAACTCAGTAATGTCCACAGTACCTTCCACGTTTCTAATCTAAAGAATGTCTATCTATTGAATCCCTCATCATTCCAATGAAAGAGCTTCGGCTCGGTGACAAACTCAATTTTGTGGAAGAACCAATACAAATTATGGATCGAGAAGTCAAGCAACTGAAACAAAGTCGTATCCCTATAGTCAAAGTAAGATGGAACTCTAAAAGAGGACCAAAATTTACGTGGGAACGCGAAGATCAAATTCGTGCCAAGTATGCACATCTATTTCCAAATATTACTCTAACAACCAACTAAATCTCGGGACGAGATTTATTTTAAGGTTGGGAGACTATAACAACCCAAAAATTTCCTCTATGTAATTATCCATCTATTAAATTAGATGCAATTTTGCTCAGTGTAATTACAATCTATTAAATTAGACGCAACTATTTTCATGAAAAGATTTTTGCTTTATTCCATCCATAATGTAACGTAACTTACATTTTCAAAGTAAACGAGCTCACGCAACCACCAATACCAATTCCATCAACGTTTATATCAAGTAAACATTCTAATATTTCAAGTAATATGTTCTAAAATCCATACGTTATCTATTTAACGTACCATTCATAACGTTTATTATAAAACGAACATTATACGTTAACATTTATATCAAAACCCCGACTACATGTAATGTTTACATGCAATCCAAATGTACAAACTTACAAGTCATGTGTACAAGTTACCAATGAATAATATTTGAATATATTTTCCCTCCAAAAGCATAGTACAATTCCTTTAAGCTCATAGTACAAACCGATTATGCACAACATTCAAATTAAGCAATTCTCCCTCCAATTTCTATGAGCTTTTGTATCACCTTTATAACATAGATTACAAGTCTTTCTTGCATCACATTTAAACTAGTTTTTCCCTCCATTTCACTACACACACTTAACTTAAAACCTAACCCTAAACAACCCGATACCACTTAAACTAGTCAAACCAAGCCAATACCAAGCAAGCACCCTCCACCATGATCCACCACCTTGTCCCCATCACCCTAGCACCTTGTCACCACCTTTCTAGCTCCCTTTTACCTCCTTGTCACCACCTTGTCACCTTGCACTCCAAGTAAAGCACCTTGTCACCACCCATTCACCACCATGCCGCTACCTCACCTCCTTCTCACCACCCTTGTTAACCGAACCCCTTCCACCTCCTAACACCTCTTTAAGCTAGGTTCCTAGCTTCCCTTAGTCACACATTGCTAAACTTGGCCACCACTCTTTCCGTTACCCTATATATATACACGCATACATACACATTTCCACAACTCACCCCTAAATTAAACACATACTCAAAACTATGTCCTAGCCGAGCCTTAGAAGAGAAGAAAAAAAGGTTTAAGCTAAGTAAAAGCTAAGGTTTAAGAAGGAAAGAGGATCTTGATTCATCTTTAAATTTTTGGGTTACATTCTACCATTTTTGACCCATTTAAGCTCTAGTAAGTCCTATCACTTATTCTATAAGCTCTTGTCATATTTTAGATCATGTATAAGCTTTGATATAATCATTTGTACAAGCTAAACTCTTTTGGAAAACCCTTAAACCAAATCGAGCCTTAAACGATCCATTTTGAAACCCTAATCTATGCGAACTCATTTAATAAGCTAGCTTAAGCTTATTTTAATCTTAATAAGCTCTTATGTACTTTCATGATCACGTAAGGTAAGCCCTTAAACCCTAAGCCTACACGTTTGGTTTTCCTAAACCAAACGCGCCTTTAAAAACCCTAAAACCCTTTTCATAACCCTAATAAGCTATAAGCCATAAGATGATTCCATAAGCTGTTCTAATAAGCTATTTTATCATTTCTATAAGCTTAGAAACAAACTCTAAAAGTTCTAAGCCATCGGGTTATTATTTCAAAACCAAACGCGCCTATTTTGAGATTTCGAGCTCATAAGCTAATTTCATAAGCTATAAGCTTGTTAAACCTACTTATTTTAGCTTATAGTAATAAGCTATATGCTGCAAATTAATTTCGAGATTAAAAATACAAAGTATATGGATTTCGGACTAGTAATGCAAATCGTATATGCATGAGGGGTATATATTGTAACTTTTGAAATTATTAAACTTTCGGGCCAAAAGTGTAATTTATCCTAAAGTTAAAACCATAAGGGCCTGTTTTGCCATGTTTCTAAGTTAAGGGTTAAATGTTTAAAATATATATAAAGGGATTAAATTGTAAATTAATATATACCAAGGGTATATATTGTCATTTTTAAATTCTCAAAGGTATAAAATGTAATATTTTTATATTAATTATAAAAATATATTTAAATATTATAAGACTCGATTTTATTAAAGCCCGACACATTCATCGTTTCATTTATCGATCGAAACACTTATAAAATAATTATGTTATATATTTAACATAATTTATCATCCACTAGCTTTTGAAGAAACTTAAAAAGATAAAATCTTATCATTTAAATTATAACGTATCACGTTACTAGGGAATTTCATGTGAGGGGCTTTCATTTGGGTAGACGTTTTGACGAGTTGCTGGATTTACGATTTAAAGTGTCCTAGCTCCTCAAACGTTTACTACATGACCTCTGGATTATGATAGCCCGAACAGTGATACGATGTTTTCACAAGTTAATAAACCAAATGAATATTTACGTTAAACTTTATGAAATAAAGTTTGAATTATAAACAATCGAACTAAGACTTGACATATTACCCCAGGTTGCGTGACGAAGCTGTTTACTTCCACTTGAATTACTTTTCACATCAATCAACTACCTTATTAAGGTGAGTTCATAGTCCCACCTTTACATGTTTTCTAAACTCCGTGGGGAGATACATGCTATAAACATGAATACAAGTATTTTCCAACTGTATGCTATCCTGATATATTATTGCCTAAGTACCTCCATTTGCCATAAGGCCCTACTATCATGAACCGTTAATTACTTTGCGAAGTAAGCGCGAATGCCGTGAATAGATCTATTAGGATTGAACTTCCCTGTCCAGGTTCTGGTACATTCATGGCCAGCGGACGCATTTCATTTGAGGAACTCTGGGTGTTTAGCAAAGCACCCACTTAGGGCAACAACTTATGAATAACATTTACTTAAGGCTTCGGTGTCATGAGCTTAGTGCAATAATATAATATTCTTTATCATGATAATGGTATTCGTTGCAATTATTACTATTACATTGACTTGTATTCAACTATTACATTTTAAACCGGTGAATTTCACTCAACCTTTGTGTTGACCTTTTTAGCATGTTTATCTCAGGTAATTGAGCAACCTATGGCACGGAGTGGCATTGAACTTGAGGACGTCCAAACTTGTTATCATTCAAACTTTATGTTTTCAATGTACTTTGGGACCTCTTTTGTAAAACTCTGATATATTATTGAATGATAACTAAATTTTTCAAGACGTCTTATTTGAGTCGTTTTCTATGATTATGACCGTTGATTCATGAAGTAATACCCCCAATTTAGCTTCCGCTGCTATATCAAATATCGGGGTGTTACACATATGCCCAAAGTCGGTCACATGCCCACCTGATGCGGGAGATTAGGTTTTCAAAACGTGGTTTTTCTTTGACAAACCGCTGTCAAAATGGAGCAAACCGCTGCCATATGCTGTGCCAAACCACTGGCTAATCAACTTAGGCAAACATCTACATGAAATGTACCAAACCGCCACCAAGTAATGGTCAAACGGCTACCTGGATGAACAAACCGCTGGCATAAATACTTGACAAACCACTGCCTGAAATTTACTCAAACCGCTACGTGACAAACCGCTGTCAAAAACAGTTAAAGTAAACTGTTGGCATATAAAATAGACAAACCGCTGGCACTGGCACTTAATCAAACCGTTGGAAATTTTTTAGTCAAACCGCTACCACTTCTCATATCAAACCGCTGCCAAGTATAAAAGTACAAACCGCTGCCAAAACCAAACCGCTGGCAACTATTAAAATGAGCAGCGGTTTGTTTTAGATTTTCCAAGAAAAAATCATAAACCTCTACACATGTGTAAACCGCTGGCTGTTTTAATAGCAAACCGCTACTTGTCACTTTCCACAAGTACAAGTCGCTTTCTTGTCTTTTGTTTACTTGCACAATTAAATTTAAAACAAAAAATGTGTACTCTTTCTATCCAAACCGCTACAAAGAAGTTCAAACTAGAAAAATAAGCTCAAAAACTTTCGAATAAGCAAAAAAATAAGCTAGTGGACCACTAAATAAGCCACGAATTCAAAGGATCAAGCTATGACATTTAGGAACTATGAAAGTACAAGACTTTTCGAATCAAATAAGCAAGAAAACCCTTAAATAAGCTACCAAGCCGTGGCCTAATAAGCTTAAATCCAAATAAGTGAAAACCGTGAGCTTATAACACCCAATAAGCCACGAAATCAAATGAAATTAAGCTTAGAACAAGAAGAAGTTAAGAACATGAAGCTTAATGACAAGTAAGCTAAACCAAAACCAAACCGTGAGCTTAAAAGCTTAATATAAGCTTGAAATAAGCTTAATAACCCAAAAACACCATGAAATAAGCAAACCACAAACACAAATTCCCCCTAAGCTCTGATGCCAATTGTTACCCATAAAGATTCAAGCCTAAAACACGATCCGGAGGTCGGGGAGGATAGAAATAATAAGTAGCCATATTATTGATGTTGAGAGAAAAATGTAGAGAGGGAAAGATGTGTGTTTTATAGAGAGAAACACACACACTAAATGATACAAAATGATTATCCTCACCTCTCCATGGAAGTATGGAGGGGATATATATAGCCCGGGACACGATATACTTACTACACTTGACATTTGTAGTCCCTGCGTATCCGGCTAATGTAAACTAATGTAATTTCGTATTAGCCGACATATTTTAAGGCTAACATTAAGAATTTAGAATCGAGAGCTTCAAATTTATCCACCAAAATGGCGTGATTGGAATAGATGTTGCTTCCACCGGCGGAAACAATAGTTTTTGGTTCGGGGATGATTTGGGAATCATCCGAAAAATCAAGTTTGAGAAGGACCTTGTCCTCGAGGATTTTGAAAGCTTCGTTCGGAGTATTGTAGAGGAATATTCCTCTAACGTCGAGAATTCCTTGTGTCGGATCGTCTAAACCGCGATAATATATTTGAATTATCGTGCCTTTGGTTAGACCGTATCCGTGAGAAGTGCGAAGCATTTCTTTCATTCGGAGTCAAGCATCAACGAGAGTTTCATGAGTGAGTTGGTGAAAGCTATGAATGTCATTTAGAAGACATTTAAACTTTGCGGGAGAAAAGTATCGGCTTATAAAAGCTTCTCTTAATTTATTCCATGAAGTAATAGTTCTTTCATCTAATTCATTCAGCCAAGTCTTAGCTTCACTGGTTAATGAGAAAGGAAAAGTCCTCAACATAACCGCTTCCTCTTGATTTTCACCAAATTGGAATAGGTTACTAATCTCAAGAAAGTCGTCTACGTGTCAGTGAGGATCGGATCGGATTCGCCCATCAAATTGGTTATCCCGAATCATTTGCATGTGTGTACCCTTGATAAAGAAATTGTTTGGAATAGGGATTTGAACAATAGCGGAACTAGGTGTTGGAGCAACGGTCCTAGTGCTTGACCACGTGGGTTGGTCAATAGGATCAATGACGATTACGGGTGGGGAATCGGGTAAAGTTTCGAATTTCTCCATCAATATTTTGATTTTGGATTATACAGCGAAAGCTTCCTCGATGAACGGTTGTTTGACATGAGGTTCGAGTGATTCGATTTCGAGGGGTACGTTTGGTTTCTTTTCGGACTTAATCCTCTTTTTGATTTTATGTTTAAGTTCGCAAAACGGATTAACGAGTTTCTTCCCCCAAGAACGTGGGTTTATACAAACCCAGAGCGATTTATAAAACGTCATAGAAAATTAAATAAAAAGATAAACTAAATGAGAACAAATGAGAACAAAAATCTTTTTGTATTTTTTTATATATGACATAATAAGAAAAATAAACTCGACTACTATAAGAAAAATATTACTAGTATTTTCTATATTACTATGATAGAAATAAACTAGTTACGACTAACTCTATTTTAAAAGACTTTTTTTAAAGACTTTTAAGACACGATTTTAAAATAATGACAAAAGTATTAAAACAAACGAGAAAACAAAGATGACTTAATTAAAATACTCTCTTTTTTACTAAAGACACAAACGAAAAAGAAAAATAATTAAAAACGTAAACGAAACCACAAACGAATATTGTACCAAATCTATCAAACCGGACGGTTTGACGGACTTCAGGTTCTAACCATGGGGTTTGGGATCAAACCGGAGCGGATAGAAATACGAAATTGGCACAAAGGGTTGAATCGAGGCGGTTGGGTGGTGTTTATTTCGGGTCTTAGTGAATTGGACAAAAAGCGGGTAATTGGTTCTTTCCTTGAAGAACGATTGTCCATACAAGTCAAAACACAATTAGGAATAGTTTTGGGTAAAGCTCGAAATGAGGTATTTTTCGAAAAAAAATAATTTTGGTTTTTGATCAGAAAATTCCAGCCGGTCGGCAAGGCAATCCAGCCAGGCAGCTGGATAAAGATTGTGGGTCGACGAGGAGGCAGTCGGGTGACTAAGGGCCCAGCCGGGCGGCTGGCTCGACATGGTGGGTTTTGGGTGATTTTTTCGCAAGCCAAATTAAGCACAAATTATATAAAATGAAATACATAGATTCAAAACACATAAAAACAAAACAAATCCCCGACAACGAAGCCAAAAACTTGATGTGTGTCGCGACTACTAGCTTTAAATTTTTAACACGAATTATCGGATAAAGCTAAGAACACATGGGCAAGTATGACCCTTCCGTATGTAGCTAGTTTTGGTTGGTAAGCCGATGTCGTTCACTAGTATTTGAGTATTTTCAATTGTGAAGAATCTATATAACAAATGACACGAAAGTGGTAAAATGGTTGTCACGTCCTAAATTACCATATAAGTAACAACTAACACGAAAATGATGATTATGCGAATTCAACAAGAATGCAATCAATATAATTAGAACTACTTGTTTGGAACTAGTATTCATATCAATGAAGTGTTGGAGATTCGGGTAGAACTTTAACAATAACACACAAAATCAAAAGTACATAATTCCAATCAAATGGTCATATCATGAAATTGAATATATCACGGTTTAGATTAACGAACCCTTTTGACCTATGATCATTATTATAAATCGATTCATTACAAGCCATTTGTGAGAAGTATGATTTTACTGATTCGTTCATAAGAGTCCTTTCGACCTATACTCTTGATTAAACCTTTATGAGTCCAATTAACTTGTATATTCATAGTTGTCAATTATGAAATACCAAACATATACGCGCGCTAATATTTGGAACAAATCATAACAAGAAATCCTTTCGACCTATAGATCCGATATTAATTTACCAACAAATTAATTAGACACATATCAATTCAACCAAACTCATAAGCAAAACCATAATTCTTTATTTCAAATTACCAAACACTCCATATCAATGTTTACATTATTCCAAACAAGTAAAACAAAACTACTCCATGATTATTTCAACCAAACACGAAGGTTCAACAATCATAACAATCACAAACATCTTGAAAAGTAATACAGTTTACCCAAAGTATGATTACAATAAGTAAAGATGAAGATTTGGAGCAACCTTCAAGCCTCCAATTGACTACAAGTGATCTACCAACCGAAAAATGATACCCGACACCTTCTTTGATGTTCTTGAGCACTACTTTTGGAGATGACGGAGGTTTTGAGGTCTTTTGGGAGAGATGGAGTGGTGAAATTCGTCCTTAAGGTAGAGGAGAATTTTTATTGACGTGGAGAAGAGAGAATGACGAGTTGATGTGTAAAAACATGGCTTAGGGGTCTATTTATACTAGTAGGAAGGCCTTGGGGTATTTAATGGTTTGCTTAGGGCCAAAGGGTTGTCAAATGCCAGGGATAATAAGTCTAGATCCTTCTTGATTGTTCCCAAGTGAGTTGACATCAAAACAAGCATTTAAAGTTTACTTGGAGAGGTCAACGAAAAGAAGCCTGACAGCTCGTTTCTTAGCCTTGTGGCTCGTCCTCTAGCCGGCTGTCCATCCAGCTAGGGCGGCTGGCCACACGACTCAAAATACAAATTCCTTGATTTTGTCGTTTAGGCTTCCCGTTTGAGTTGTGCTTGGTCGTGGGTCATTATACTTTACTATAACTTCATTTTTGCTCTATCTTGGGACTTGGAAGCTTGTATGGTTGACTCTTTTGCTCTTGAAAAGCTTCCTGAACTTGGTCATTATGAGGGATTCTTCGCACGTGCACAAAGCTTTGTTTTTACTTCTTTTCTTGGTCTTTTCTTTACTTTCTTAATCTTGGCTAGCTACAAACATATAAATCTAACTTAGTGCAATATTAGTAGCAAAAGCACGTTAAATTAACCAAATAATATGTACAAAAACCACGATAACGCTCCTAAAAACATACTTAATTTGAGCGTTATCAGGTGTCTTCTAGAACATCTCTTTCAAGGATTGCTGCCAAGTCATGATTACCACCTTTATACTTTCTAAGTTTTGATGTGTGTTCTTCAGTTTCTCAATTCACATAATATTCCTTATGACTTCCTTTGGAAATGATGTAAAAATAAGAATAAAAGGTTTCCGAATGACCTTATTAACCATAGCAACAGTAGCTTCCAAGATCTCCCCTTTTAATGGCCAAAACACAACACACAAATATTTAACTGGAAAAGTAACAAAACCAGTTCCACCCACTTTCCCTATGTGTCTGATTTGTAGACGTTTTATCTCTAAAATTGCAGATACGTAAACCAATCCCAAACACCCCAGTCTGTTTTCTGAAACGATCGTTTGTAGGATCGTCGGAAGCTGAAAAAAATATGCAAGTATTATAATTAAAAGCCACCCGTCCAATTTAATATGTACACAACTAAATCTATTCAAACTCATACTATGATTCTTAAACAGATGAAGCAAATACACTTATTGTGATGTAAAATTAGAAGTGAAAATGTGGTTGTTTAACCCGTATAAAAGCACCCTTTTGCCATTATACCCAAGATCGAGCAATAGACTTTAAGGGACTAAGTTTTGGACGGGATCCAGAAAGGATGTAGGCATGTGTATGCATGCCCTCATACTTTTCGTTTACAGGTTTACGATGTGCAATTTACTTTTCTGGGCATTTGGATGCGCGCTTCCAAAGCGACATTCAAGAATCATGATTAGCCTTAACTCATTAACAAAAAAAATCTAGCAAAGCGGGTAGGTAGGTCTTACACTATCAGAAAGAGCGAGTGCTCCCAAAAAATGATGCAATAATGTCGTGTACATAACGAAAATACATGTAAGACCCCATCTGCAACAACATCATTGCAGTCGTTATGTAATGCGAACAAAGACCCGATAAAATGATGAATATGGAGATTAAAAGATTATACTTTAGCTACTCACACTCATCTTCTAAATTAAAGTTTACACCATGTCTATGTTGTCTGCTTGGCTTTTCTGGAAACAACAGAAAGAATTTTTTAAATTACTGAAGTACGAAAAAGCATTGTTAAACTCTTGAATATGTATATAATCTCTTTAACATTTGGTTGAGGTAAACTTATGTTGCTACAAAGAGAATGTGAAGCACTTGCCTCTTCTTTAAGTTGCCCAGAGCTTGGTAGAGAAATTCCGTAGAGTATCAAGGCACATATTAGCTTTGCCTTATGCCACAACAACATTTTCAGCCATGTTCTTCATATGGCTATCTATTTATATAAAGTCAAAACATAAGCATGAAAGAAAATCTGTCGTATAAATCATAATACAAACGTCAATACTGCAGCTCAATTTGAAAAATGCAGATATTATTGTATCATCTGATCTGTGATTTTAGGCAAAGAGCATAATGCACATATAAGCATAAAATTTCATTTTCCGTTCCAAATCGGATTTCATGTCCATTGTAATTGTGGCATAATATTGGTGATTTTGGTTTTGGTTCACATGTTTTGGATATATACATATATATAAAGATATAAGCTTATACTACCATGCATTTGCCATGTGTACCCATAGCACACGGCAAGGTAGGTTAAGAGGAGTGGTCTGGGACGTGCTAAATTATGCTTTTCGTAATTAGTTTTCTTACATACAAGCATATAATATTTTGTTGGCTATCCACACGAGTATTAATGTTCTATTTTCAGGTATAATAAGCGGTTAGGCTTAGATATTAAAACGATTGCAAAGAAAAGCCTAAATATGCCATGGCTGCAAATTTACTAATTTACTCCGCCATGGCTGCATATTCTATCATTACATCCTATAACGCACACAAAGACAATGAACATTTCCACTACTTATAAACCACAAAGACAATTTTTGCAACTTACTCCAAAATTTATAAGGCAGATAATGGAATATATCGACAACTACTAAAAAAAATAGAAGTCAATTCGATGAAAGAAGATTGAACAAATAAAAATCAAAACCGTCTCTACATGTTCCTCATTATGACGAAGTCTAAAATTGTTTGGGTCAGATGTGAAAATATAGAACCAGATAAAAGGGGATCCGAACCTGCCATTAGCGAGCCGTATCAGAAGGCCGCATCAGTAGCAGGCCGCATCAGCGGGTGTATTAGAAGACACCATAAGCTTGCCGAAAATCAATGCCTAAAATCATTGAGCGAAGGTATATTTGTACCATTCGTCTCTTAAAATTTTCGGCTCCTGAAAATGTTATGTTGTTAGCTTTTTTATTCCTCTTTAGTTTGTTTTCCCTTTTTTCCACAACATGTAGTAAAAGAGGTTGTGTAATCATTAGATAATAAGGGCTTAAGGCCAATGACTTTCCTTTAGAACGGTTAAATTCTTTACTATTTTTTATTAAAGCATATTTAGTAATTTGGTATAACAAACTTCTCATTAAAATCATGTTTGATTAAAAGAAATTACTCATGTTGTATTTAAAAGCATACCATTGTCGCTTTATGACAGATCGAGCCCATGGCTACTTGTTTGACAAATCCTAAAGCATCCTTAGCCATTTTCTCCTTGTCATACGTCTAAAATGTATGCATTTATATGGACCATTTTTCGATTGTGCATGTCATAGTGCGGATGTGCCATGTTAATTTAGAAAATGGTCCACCTTTTCATTCTCAATTTCATCTTATATCTGCAAAGAAGAACTGATTACAAACTATATTATTGAAAATTAGTTTTATTTTTTAAGATAGTGATAAAAAAGTTCTAAGCCTTTTGTTGCGAATCCAACACACTGAAAACAAAACTGAAATATCAACACTTTTTGCAAGGATAAAAAGGAAACATTAGAAACCACATGTTACATAGAGAAAGAACATAGCCAGGATCAAGATTCTAATTTTTCACTAATGAGATATCTCGAAATCTTAATAACTCAGTGTGTCCAATAATATCATCAAGCTTTTCGTAGTTACATATATGACTTCTTATCTAGCTAAGGAATATGGTAAAACTGATTCTCTATGTGAGAACTCCCACAATCAGAAAACACTCTGTAGATTCTGACATACAGGGTAACTGAATACTATAACTTGAAGTCGCAATAATTAGTCTTTAACATTTGAATAAGCAGATTCTGCTTCTGATTATTAAACTATTCAATATATCACTGTTTAATAATGCACAACTAACATGCTTATGAAAACAAAACAATAGTGTATTAAAAGTGATTATTATAACTATATATGTAGGATACCTGAAAGTTGGGTAACTATCATAGCCGCAGGTACTCCTCTTATGGCATCGACGATGGTTGTGGTGCTCAAACATATACCTTTCCTCATTCCTACCATTGCGAAACCCCTTTCCTCACTTCCACCATTGCCAAACCCTCCTCGCATAGTTCAACAACTATAAAAGAGGCTCTCTTCTTTCAGACGTAGGACCGACCCATATCCACATGTACCATCTTACAGCCTCACATACCGCTCAGCTGAAAAGTTAAAAGGAATGATGAGTAGCCATTAACGAAGTATATATTGCTTTGTTTACTATTTTTATACACACTAATGCTAAAAATTAATTATTTTTAAAACATACTCCATACAATAAGCAATCAAGATTGCTATTTATCTTTTTAATTATATAATTTTTAGCTCTTTTGAGTCTTTTTTTTATTTCTTTTGAATATCTGGTAAACTGTGTTTCGTATCCGTGTAGTTACTTAATTCGGAACTTAAAATTATAGTAACCATTTGAACCCATAACGTAGATTTATAACAGTAGAAAATCTGTTACTACAGCCACGACTTTCAGGAGTCACGACTTGTGACCATCAAGTCCAACACATTCGACTTTTAGCAACAAAAAAAAAATCAAAAATATAAATGTTGTAAAATCTTATAAACTTTATACAAATCAACAACACCTAAAATATTTTACCAAAAAGATACCGAAATTAAATTTTACAAACCTTTTTGTTGTTGATTTATCTGGGTTATCAAATAAGCTCATAAGCCGAGAAAATAAGCTAATCCAAACAACCCTAACAAAACAAGAAAACCCACATACTCAAAACTGATAATTTAACAACCCTAACAAACAACAATACCCTCATACTCAAAACTGATAATTTAATTAGGGTTCATAAACTTACATAATTGATTTGCTTTAGCCATGGAAGAAATTAACCGCCGCTGATATATATATATATATATATATATATATATATATATATATATATAGAGTTAGGATCAAATAAGAAGTTTTCTTAAAATAAAAAGGATAAGAAGTAACTATAACCGCATATCCGAGATGCACCGACTTAAATTAGATGCATCTCTATAATCTTAGATGCATTATAACGCATCATAATGTGTTTTCTAGCTTTTAATTAGATGCATATACGTATATTAGATGCATTTAATTTTTTCTCTTGTTTTTTGTTCCTCTGCATGTATCAAAATCATGAAAATTAATTTGCACCATCTATGCATTAAATTAACGTTCGAAACTCAAAATGATGCATCTATATGAATAAAAATGCAACTAATGCAAGTCGTTGCATCTCAAATGCGTGGTTTTAATCACTTCTCACCACTTTTTATTTTAATTTACTTCTCACTCGATCCCTACTATATATATATATATATATATATATATATATATTTCTTTAGTTTGATCAAAATCTGCATATGAGATGAAAGAGAGGGTGCATCTGAGAGTTATTGTGTGTGTGGATGGTTTTTGTGGGAAGGATGAGTCATTCATAAGACAAGTGTGAGTAAAAGATAGAATAAGGTGGAGCAGTGAATGGTTTCAGGCAAAGAGAAGAGAGAGATGAGGGGTGTGTGTGTGTGTGTTTAAGGGTCGGGTCGGGTATAGTGTAAGATAACATTAATTAAAATATTAAGGTCGAGTTGGGGCGGGCGCATTAAATGCTTATCTCAGTGATCATTTAAACACAATCACAACTTCTCAGTCAGGATTAAGAAAACTTGAGTCAGCGTAGTCTGCAACTTTAATATGCGACGGGCAGATTATTGCAAACGGTGATGACTCGAGCAATTATTGCTCATGACAAGGGCATGTGTATCTCTATTAGTGATAATACCTCATCCACTGCTTTTTGGAAAAATTCAGATGCTTGTTCAAATAGAATCTGAGCCTCATCATGGCCAAGGGTTAAAAATCCTTAGGTAGTTTGAGCATTTCCTAAGCACCACATAGCCTCGTGTTTCAATAGGTTGATAGCTAACGCCTCTTGCAAACAACATCTAAGATTGATTTTATTGCATTTTACACCAAACAGCAAGATATTAGTTACTACTTATATTCATGAGATTTTAATAAGAAAAACAGTACCGTTGATCATCTTCTTTGATTCATTGATATTTCCAAATTGAGAATGAGATTTTAATAAGCAAAACAATACCTTTGATCATCTTCTTTGATTCATTGATATTTCCAAATTGAGATAATTCCAGCAAAGCTCGACCCCATTTGGTTAAATTCTGTCATTACAAAACATAATGCCGCTTATTAACAACTGATTCTCAATTACGAATTAATCAAATATAAGACAATCAATGAACTGTGTATCTCTATTAGTGAATAAATGTAAAAAAAAATCCTTAAATTTCATATAATATTCATTTAGGGAAATGATTAAATTAACCGTTAGTTTTTAACAGGAACTGACAAAAAAATCTAAATCGGCTAAAAAAAAGTTGGTCTCCTTTCTACGCAAGAAAAAAAGTAAAGTACCTTGATTTGAAAAAGACCTTGAGTTGAGTGCCTTTTTGTGTTATTTGCCCTTAAAACAAGTGTTTTTTTGCCGAAAAACTGTCACCTATTAAACAGCTTTTATTTTAATACTTGTATGTTCTAATTGACATTTTAACCTATAACATGTTAATTGGTTAGATACTCGGATATCGCTAGAACATTATTGTTGTTCTAATTTTTAATGATGATTATCATCTAACTGCATATTCTCGGATATCTGATATATTTGCGCACACTTGGAAAATTAGCTAAGAGCACAGGGGTGAATCTATAGTTCGTGTTATATTAAAAGTGACGACACGGCAAATTTTCTTTTATAATTTAATCTAAAATTAGTTTCACTCATCACTCAAGTTATAAGATACTTACGGACTTTCTGATTATTTTTTCATCAACTGAAATAAAACAACGCATTTTATTAAATTAAAAATAATGATATTGAAAAAAAAATACAATTTAGTGATTAAGGTTCTATGGATGCTCCACCATATCTTGTGGAAGGTCATCGTGAATTTTCTTATCCCAAAGTTCTTGGTTTTTCTTCGATGTATGTCGCATATTTCGACCTAAGTACGTTGCAAATTCGGTTGTGGAGAAACATACAATTCGTTAAACTCACTAACCGCGTATGCTTGATCTTTCAATATCGTGTTATGTAATATGCTGCAACAATACATGATTCTTCGTAGTGTGTTGATTTGATAAGCACGTGAGATTTGTTATAAAATTTCCCAACGACCTTGTAGGACTCCGAAACTCATTCAATATATTTTCTTGCATTTTCTTGAACTTTTTTAAATTTTATTGTTTTTCATCCCTTGCAATGGAAAACGTTTGGCAAACATAGCCCATTAAGGATAAATTATATTCGCTAAACAGTAACTTTTTTGTATGTTTTTTCATCTACTACAAATGGAGTTTACGGAGCAATATCTCCAGTAAAGTCATCAAATAAGTTTGAAATATATAGAACATTTAGGTCGTTATTTGACCTCACAACACCAAAATATGGATGCCAAAATCACAAATCATATGATGCAGCAGTTTCATGCATTAGAGTCGGGTATTTATGATCACGCCTTTTGTATTGCCCGTGTAATGCCTTCAGTCATTTTACTCATTTTCAATGCATACAATCAATGCTCCCGAGTATACCTATCAGTCCATGTTTTTCTTCGTGCAATGCATATTATGTCGGATGTCAACAAAATCGAGTGTTCTTAAAGACTCCTAAAAGTATAAAGTATATATGCATCTGGTGAGGTTTTGTAAACAATCACATGAAGTTGTGAACAATGTTCACCAATTTGCAAGTACTCGTCAAATGCATCGGGTGTTATGTTGTATGCCAACTGGCGTATGACCGATGTGCATTTCATGGGAGGACTAATACTAAAATGACCCGTACAATCCGGACGTTGTTTAAAAAAAAGAAAGTATTCGAGAAGAGGTTCAAAATTTTATTTGGTAATATCATTGACTGTTTGTTTAATAACTTTTGAACTCATATGATACCTTCGCCTAAAATTCATCTCTGGGTATTCATGTGGATTGTTTTCATCGCTAGAATAATATTCATAAATCCGTTATTATGCAACCTCTCGTTCACGTGGTATCGGTGTCCTTGTGTGAGGACCCGAAATCTTAGCTTGATGGTTACTCAAAGCTTAAAAGATTCGTGTACACTTACTAGGTTCATCTTGAAAGTAAACATCGTAATGATCATAGTCAGAACAATAGCGTTTTCTTAAGGTGATAGAGTACATTGTGATGAAGCGATAAATGTGTTTTGAAATGGTGCAAATAAAATGTATTTATAAAGTTTTAAAAGGTAAAAATATTGGAAAAATAGGTATTTTCTATCCAATGGATATACTTTTTGGAAAACACATTTTAAAAAATATGGTTCTTTAGGCGTTGCATTTATCCGAGTTGGGAAATACATATAACTTGAGCCATGATGACGGCATGAGCACCTATAATGCGAGGAGCCGAGGACCGGTGTGGTTCACTCACCATAGGCTGAAAAAGTAGGCAATAATGCACCATACCTAGTGCTCTAAGAGCAGTGAGGGACAAAAGCGACTTTTTGTTCATATTATTAGTCATATCACCTTTTGCCTAAAAAAACTATCAGTCAATCTTTTATATAATAAAAGAATTACATCATTTCGGAGTTTTTCATCAAATTGAATCATATGAATTTAAAAATTAGACCAATCAGAACGCTTGATTTTGCCACGTAGGCAAAATCGTGTGATCTGATTGGTCAATAAAAAGTCAAAATTAAATCGATTTGGTCAAAATTAAAAATTTGTGGTGGAGAAATATGACGAGAAAAAAAACACATAAAAATATATGTGTCAAATTTGTGAAGAAAAAAACTTGAAAAAAGTGGAGGTAATTAATAAAAATTTAGTGATTTTTAATTTTAAATAAATTATATGGAGTTAAGTGTAAATTTATAAATTTACATGTTTTATTATAACTTTAAAAAATAAACAAATAACCCCTTAAACTTTATACCCGTAGACTTTATATTTTAAAATATTACAAACGTAAACAATTTTTTACTTCCAAACAAAGATTTAACAGTATCTAATCACATCCCAAATCTACCCGAAGACTTTTTGATGGATTTTTCATTGTCGGTCTGAAATTATGTTGTACAACCAAATAGAAAAACACCGAAGCACATAAAATATCATAAATTAATAAAAAGGGTTTTCTAGCTATTCATTGATGTGTTTGGAAGAATTGCATTTTTTTTCTTTTTGTTTAATACGTACTAAAATTCTAACATTTAAATTTCTCAAAAAGTCTTTATTCCATTGACATGTATGTATGCCTATAAATCATATATAACAATCTAGGCTACTTTTATATCTTAAAAAAGTGTTGGTGACGGAAAAATGGGTAAAACTCTTTTTATATTTGTATATGTATTAAAGATATACAATAGGTAAATCTTTGTTTGACCAAAACATATTGTATGTACGAAACATAATACTTATTTGAGTTTTTTAGCTTTCTATATTCTATAAATATTGACGATTTTGATAACTCAACTTGATGCTTTTAAATTCGATTGCGAAGCTAAATTTTTACATGTTTTAACACAAAGTGTGACCATTAATCTTAAGTATAGCTGACTCAATAATGCAACTAGAATCATAAAACATATACAATATCAACTGCATACCCAACGGTAAGATAACCAGCCTTCCAAAGTGGAGGTCAATGGTTCGAATATAACGAGGAGAAAACTAATCCCCTTGTGGCCTCGAAGGTTCACATGAGCCGACTTCGGGCTACCTAAAAGAGTAGTTTTGTAGAGATTAGTCGGCTCACAATGTCGAGTTAGTTAACAGGTAAATCAAAAGAAAAAAAATTAGTAATTATCCTCAAGCTCATATAATATATATAAGATATGAATATATTCTCTTCATATGATTTCGATAATACTCTATAACATAACTTATAAAACAAAATAAAAATAAAAATCATACACAAGTAATGATGCAATCTTAACTTTTTACGCCTTCCACCATTTCCAAATCCTTCAAAATTAATCATTTCTAGATCTTTTCAACCCTAAGTAACGATTCCAACTGGATAATTCGATTCCAAATCACTGATTACACGTATCTACGATTTTGATTTTTCAATTTCGGGTCTAGTTTGCCCTAATTACGGGTTTTTAGGGCAATTTGATTAGTTTTATCTTGTTTGTAGCCCTTATTCATAATTCTACTGTTTATCGTTTCATTTTGAGTTTTCAGAAGAAGAGTAATTAGGGCTCCGATGAGATTTGGGGATTCTATTGTTAGGGTTCAGAAGAAGAACACTAGGTCTAAGATTAGTGTTAAAATGAGTGATGATGGAAGTAACAAAGGGGGAAATGATGTGGTAATAGTGGGGACGAATACTGGTAAGGGGGATGGGTTTGTTGGAGATTTGTATGGTGATAGCTTTCCTAAACTGAATAGTCACGCATAATCTTCTTTTGATAGTAATGATAATGAATATGCTAGTGTAAATGAAAATTAAGAAGATAATGTGAATATTATTTGTAAGATGCATGCTGATGAAGTTGTAGATGATGTGAATGCTAATGTTGATATGTGCTTTGATATTGATATGACTGATAATGTTAAAATTCATGTGAACAATGTAGCTGATAATGTCAAAGCTAGAGATAAGAATGCTTTGCAAAGTGTAGATAATGTGCAAACTAGTTTCAATAAGAATGTAAACTGTAAAAATGATGAATTGTTGAATAAAGAGATGAGGTCTGCTAAAGGAGAATGTTCTGATAGTGGAAGCAGGAATGATGTATGGAATAAGAAGTTTGCTGATATTTTCTTTGATAATAAACTAGACAATAAGCTGCATGAAATTCCTACTGAGATGGGTAAAAATAGCAATGAGTTTGTAGTATTCAATGAAGAAGTGCTTGAAGGTATCACTTAAGGAGAATATGGAACATATATGGTTTAAACAATATGTTTACTAATGATGGAGGAGTGTACTTCTTTAAGTTTCATGATGAAGTGGGTATGGATGAAGTAGTCAATAATGGTCCATGGATGGTTAACAATAAGCCTTTGTTTGTGCAAAAATGGAGAGTAGGCATGTGTTTGGATAGGGCAGAACCTAGTAAACTATCTGCGTGGGTTAAGTTGTTACATGTACCTATGGAAGCTTGGAGTTTGAAATGGATTAGTGCACTTTCAAGCAGCCTAGATAAGCCTATTATCATGGATGATATGACTACTAAGATGTGTCTTAGAGGAGAGAGTAGAATTAGATTTGCTAGAGTACTAGTTGAACTTGATGCTGGGAAAATGATTAAGGATAAGATTGATGTTATGTATAAGGGGGATGCTTTTCATGAAAATTTCACTAAGACAATTGAGGTGGAGTATGCTTGGAAACCCCCATGTTGTACTCATTGTAAAGTGTTTGGTCATGAAGAGAAAATATGTAAGCTGAATAAGAAAGACAAGCTAGAGGAAAGGATTGCGAATGGTAATGAGACTGTTGATAATGATTTTAAAGTTGTACAAAATAGAAAGGTGAGAAATGACAGGAATGATAATAATAATAGATGGACTAGGAACAATAGGATGAATGGTTATCAAAGGAACATAGGTACACAAGTTAAGATTCCTGATAATAATATGAACAATAGTGTGGAGTATAGGAAGAAAAAGGAAGAAGTTAAGG
Source organism: Tanacetum coccineum (assembly GCA_026074375.1). Classification (NCBI taxonomy): domain Eukaryota; kingdom Viridiplantae; phylum Streptophyta; class Magnoliopsida; order Asterales; family Asteraceae; genus Tanacetum; species Tanacetum coccineum. The sequence continues at coordinate 67,718 of BQNB010012100.1, forward strand.
AGAAAGTGAGTGTCAAAGAGCAGGTGAATAAGGAGACTAATCAGGCAGAATGCAATAAGAATGGGAATATAGAGTTGGAGAAAAATTATAATGGTGAAGGTATTTTTGAGAACAAGAAAGTTGGTCAGAATGAGAAAGGAGATTCTACTAAAACTATGAGTAAGAATGAGATAGGACTTAGGTCATATAACAGATTTACTCTTTTGGAATCATTAGTTAATGAATAGGAGTTAGTTCCATCAATAAAACAAAGAAAAGTAGTGGATGAAATTCTAAGAAGGAAGATTGATGCTAGTGATAATGATATGAATGGATGGAATGAAGAGATGAAAAGATACTATAAGGATATAAAAGAATTGTTTCATGTAGCAGCAGAATTAGAAAGAGATGAAGATATTATAGATGGGGATTCTAAAGTAGAGGAATATGTAATAAGGAATGAGGTGAATGGGATGGACAGGAATATCCTTATATAGGATCTCCTATTATTTCCCTATTTGAAGTGTATTCTGTATTTGAATTAGATAGAATTTAGTTTTAGTATTTATGTGTGTATAATTATGTGTTAAAAATAGATAGAGTGTATTGGTGAGGAAATGAATTGAGAGATTTTGTTAGTCAAAAACAGAGATGAGAATTTGTGTATAAAACAGATTGAGTGTATTGATGAGTAAAAGAATTGAGAGAATTGTAAGAAAAAAACAGAGAACAAAGGAATTTATGTGCTTAAAACACATAGAGTGTTTGGTAAGCTAAAAGAATTGAGAGAATTAGTGAGGAAAATAGAGAAGAGAGGATATTATGTGTTTTAAAATAGATAGAGTGTTTGGTAAGATAAAAGAATTGAAAGAGTTAATGAGTAAAAACAGAGAAAATAGGACTTTAAAAAACATAAAGAGTGTTTGGGTAAGCTAAAAGAATTGAGAGATAGTGTGAGTAAAAACAAAGAAGAGAGGACTTTTGGAAAACAGAAAGAGTGTTTGGGTAAGCTAAAATATTTGAGAGAAAGCGTATGTAAAAACAGAGAAGAGATGAATATTTTATTTTATAATTAGATATGAATTTGAAAATAGTTGTTTAGAATATCAGAGGTATGAGTACTACTTATAAACAGAAGGAGGTAAGAAATCTGATAAAAGAGGAAAGCTTGCAGTTGTGTGTCATTATTGAAACTCATATCAAGTACCATAAGATAAAGAAAGTTGGGGAAAAAAAATTTGGAAGCTGGGAATACATTAGCATTGGTGAAGATAATAATAAAGGCTTCAGGATTATGATAGGATGGAACTCTAGTAAGATAAAAGTATGGATGATTGCTAAATCAAAACAGTGTATGTTCTTATTAGTAGAAACCATTTGTTAAAAAAAAAATTGTACAGTGGTTTATGCTAGTAACTCTCTTATTGACAGAAGGAAGTTATAGAGAGATTTAGGTACTCAGAAGGTTATTGCTAATGGAATACCATGGGTGATTTTGAGAGATTTCAATGTTACATTGAATGCTAATGAACACTCAAATGGGATTTTTGTCGCATCAAATGAGATGATATAGTTTCAAGAATGTAATGCTGATATTGAAGTAGGAGATATTCTCAGTGTAGGGTTTCACTTCACATGGACTAAGAGTCTTAGAAATCCAAATTGTAGGACCCTTAAGAAGCTTGATAGAATAATGATAAATGAAGCTTTCCTGGAAAAATTCCCACAGGCACATAGTTTGTTTCTGCCCTATGTGATTTCTGATCACTCCTTAGTTGTGTTACATTTCCCTAATGTTATGCCAAAGTGTAGGAAAGCCTTCAGATTCTCCAATTCTATAACAGAGAAAAAGGAGTTTTTACCTAATGTTAAAGAAGAATGGGAGAAAGATATTGAGGGATATATGATGTATAGAGTTGCAAAAAAGATGAATCTGCTGAAACCAAAGTTAAATCAGTTAAGATGGAAAAATGGCAATGTCTTTGAAAGGGTTATTAATCTAAGAAACAAGTTGAAAGATGACAAAGTACCGAGGCAATGAAGGATGAGAGTAATTTACTTTTTCAGAAGGCTATAATAGAGTGGTTAAAGGATGGTGATAGAAACATTAAATACTTACATAAGATCATCAAAGGAAGGCTGCATAAAGGGAGGATTATGTATGTTTTTAATGAAAAGAGGGAAAGGTTTGAAAATGAAAATGTTGCAAAGCAATTTGTCACACTCTTTTAGGATTTTCTAGGAAAACAAAATAAAGTGACTAAATTTCCTGTTAATAGTGTTGTTTTCCCTAATAAACTGACAAATGAGGAAGCTATTGATATGGTGAAACCAGTGAGTGAGGCTAAAGTTAAAAATGCAATGTTTGATATCGAAGACTCAAAAGCACCAGGGCTAGATGGATTTACTGCAAGGTCAGCATGGAGTATCAGTATAGTGGGTAAAGAAGTATGCAAAGCCATTCAAGAATTCTTTGAAACATGGAAACTTCTTAGGAAGGTAAATGCCACTCTTATTTCCTTTGTTCCTAAAATACAAACCCTTGATAAAGTTTTTGATTTTAGGCCCATAGCATGTTGTAATGTACTTTACAAATGCATAAGTAAGATAATGACTAATATATTAAAGAAAGCGCTTGGAAAGTTAGTAAATGAAAATCAGAGTGCTTTTATTGTTGGGAGACAAATCACTTTCGTTACCGAGATATCTTTTTTTTGTTTTTTCATTGTTCCCAAGTATTTTTTGGGTAATCTGCTCCCATGCTGCAAACAGTCAAATCTTAGAGGATACAATAGGAAATAGAAGACAAAGAAAGTATCATTTAAGATTGACCTCCAGAAAGCATATGATACCATTAGTTGGGAGTTTTTAAAGATTTCTTTAGAACAATTTGGCTTTCATCATAAGATGGTAGCATGGATCATGACGTGTGTTACTCCCACTAAGTTTTCAATAAGCATCAATGGTGAAAGAGTATGATATTTTAAGGATGGTCGGGGTCTGAGACAAGGAGACCTTATTTCTCCTTATTTGTTTACACTAGTAATGGAGGTTTTTACTCTAATAATGAAAAAGAACATACAAGAGGCTGAGGGTTTTAAGTATCATCAAGGTTGTAAAAAGCTAAGGATTACACACTTGTGTTTTGCTGACGGTCTACTAGTTTTTTGACATGGGGATTGTGAATCTGTTAAGACAATTAAGAAGTATTTGGATGAGTTTAGTGGGTATTCTGGGTTAAAGGAAAATTTACAAAAGAGCACCATTTTCTTTAGAGGTATGTCTAGTATCTTAACTATTGTTCCCTTCCAAATTGGCAAATTGCCTGTTAGATATTTGGGTGTACCTTTAATTACCAAGAATATTAGTACAGATTGTAAACCTTTGGTGGAGAAAGTCAGATCTAAGGTCAGGGATTGGAGAAATAAGGCTTTGACATATTTAGGAAGGTTACAATTGATTGCTTCAATTTTAAGTTCTATGCAAATCTATTGGGCATCAATTTTTCTCCTTCCTAAGTTTGTAATATATGAAATTAACAAAATGCTCAAAGGTTTTTTGTGGTGCCAAGGGGAATTGACTAAAGGTAACGCAAAGGTTTCTTGGGATAATATATGTAAACATAAGGATCAAGGTGGGTTAGGCCTGAAAAACTTGTATGTTTGGAATGAAGTTTTACTAGTTAAACATTTGTGGAATGTGGCTGCTAAAAAGGATACCTTATGGGTAAGATGGATTAATGTGAAAATATTGAAGGGCAGAAGTATTTGGGAGATATCTACAAAGAGCAATAGCAGTATGGGATGGAAAAACATCTTGAGGTTAAGAGAAAAAGAGAGAAAATGTGTAATGTGGAAACTGAAAAATAGTACAACAGTCAATGAGTGGTATGATAAATGGAGTTCTATGGGCCTTTATGTGAATATGTAACAACAAGAGAGATTTATGATGCTAGATTAAAGAATGATTCTAAGGTTGCAAAATTAATCATTTATGGTAGGTGGTCTTGGCCAAATTGCTGGAATACCAAATATCCTATCCTAAAACAATGCCTTGTTCCAAATTTGGTGAATGAAAGGAAGGATGAAACAGTTTGGGTTAATAACATGGGGAAGGAAACAAAGTTTGGGATCAAACAGCGTGGAAAGACATGTGCAGCAATGAGCCAAAAGTAGGGTGGTACTCTGTGGTGTGGTTTGATAAATGCATTCCAAGACATGCATTTGTACTTTGGATGGCTATTCAAAATAGACCGATGACTCAAGATAGAGTAGCAACTTGGAAACCGAATGAGGTGATGAAGTGTACTTTATGCAACACTTGCCCAGATTCTCATAACCACCTGTTTTTTACATGTTCATATTCCAAAGTAGTGTGGAAGGAGATGCAGAAATTACTAAACTTTAAACTGTCATGTTGTTAGGATCAAATTGTAGTGGAAATGACCAGAATGCCAAATAACAATAATGTTTGGAGTATTCTGAGAAGGCTAGTATGTGGAGCCGTGGTTTACCATATATGACAAGAAAGAAAAAGTAGAATGTTCAATAAAGATAAGAGGAATGAAAAGATATGCAAGTTATCAAGAAAACAATTAGACTGAAAACGACAAGTTTCAAGGTTAAAGATTCAATTGCTGTTAGAGAAGTGAAATCCAGATGGGATATGAAGTTTCAAAGGAAAGTCTGGGTATTACTTAGAATATAGTTTGGTATTTGTTTCTATGGTAGTGTTAGATATAAAATGCTTTTCTTAGTTAAGCTTTTTATTTTATTTTCAAGTTGTATGATGTAATATGCATGGGTCTGTCCTCTTTTTTTTAGCTTGTAAACTTTTGTGATTTTATATAACGAGTCGATATTTGACCCGCGCGTTGCGGCGGGGGCTAATTTGTTAGTCTGGCGTGTTGGTTAAGCAAGTTTTGTTACTGTTAGTGCGGCGTGTTGGTTAAGTAAGTTTTTTTTACTGTTAGTGCATCGTGTTGATTAAGCAAGTACGTATGCCAGGAGCATTGCAATATTGGCGTCGTTTTTTTGCGATTTGAAGATTTTTTTGGCGATATTTTTTTTCCTGAAAAGTCGTAAATAGTTAAAAGTTGATGGTACATTTTGTAAAAAAAATATTACTTTTGGGCCAGGCTAGTTTTTTTTGAGCTGTTGTTTTGGACTTGAGTGTAAATATAATTGGGCCAACTGGTTTTGTAATATTTTTTTTCCATTTTGAGCCAGATTTTGGGCAAATTTTTTGGCGCACTTTGTTTGGCAATGTAGCACTGTAGCATGAAGAGTGCACAAATGTTTGTGTCATAGTATAGAGTGGCGTGTTTGGTGTAAGCAGTTTTTTTTTTACTGTTAGTGAACGGTTTGATTAAGCGATACGTATGTTAAGAGAGCATTACGATGTTGGCCTCGTTTTGTTCGCGATTTGAAGATCTTTTTTGCCGATATTTTTTCCTTAAAAGTCGTAAATAGTTAAAAGTTGAGGGTACGTTTTGTATAAAAAAAATTAGTTTTGCGCCAGGCTAGTTTTTTTGGCTGCTGTTTTGTACTTGAGTGTAAATATAATTGGACCAACTGATTTTGTAATTTTTTTTTGAAGATCTTTTTGGCGATATTTTTTTTCTGAAAAGTCGTAAAAAGGTAAAAGTTAAGGGTACGTTTTCTAATTTTTTTTTTTAGTTTTGGGCTAGGTTTTGTAATTTTTTTTAGATCTTTTTGGCGATATTTTTTTCTGAAAAGTCGTAAATAGTTAAAAGTTAAGGGTACGTTTTGTAATTCTTTTTAGTTTTGGGCCAGGCTAGTTTTTTTTGGACTGTTGTTTTGGACTTGAGCGTAAATATAGTTGGGACAACTGATTTTGTAAAAAAAAAAAATTAGTGTGTGGTCATATTGTGGGCTAATTTTTTTGAGCACTTTGGTGGAAAACCGTGTAACATTTGTAATAACCATTTTTTTTTTTAATTTGAGTCAAAAATTGGGCCAAATTGTGAGCTAATTTTTTGGGCCACTTTCGCGGTACTGTATTTCTTCAGGCCACTAATACACTTACCGGGCCATATTACTAAGCCCATACAAAGCCAGCAGCCCAAAAATGGTCAAACTTTCGTCTACATTTTGCTCTGAGGCTCATCTTTGAAGGAAAACTATAGATGTAATGCTGAAGGATGTGGGGCTCATCTTTGAAGGAAAACTATAGATGTAATGCTGAAGTAGTCAGGAATTGTAAATTAAAATTATTAAGATCGACTTGTTAATATGATCGCGCACGCCACTTGAACTTTGGTCAAGTGGTAAGTGAGTTCCCCACTAACCAAAAAGTTGTGGGTTCAAAGCCCCGCTGAAAGCATGTGTGAAATATATATTTGTGAGATAGAAAAATTGCCGTTCAAATATATATATATATATATATATATATATATATATATATATATATATATATATAATCGCGCACATAGGTCGACCAGGTTGAACAAACAAACCACAAACATCCTGTATTCTAGTTTTGGGTTTTACATTATACATTCCTATTCCACCAACAGTTGGGAGTAAAAGATTATCCTAGTGGCAATATCACTACTCAGAATAAAGTTGGAGATATAATTAGTTGTAGCCAAAAAGCCTAAGATCCTATATTTAGGCCTATGACAATATAACACCCACATACAGAATAGTAGTATTACAGTAATTTTTAAGCATGATTTACAGTTAAAGTACATTTCTGTAATACTGTGCTGTCTTTTTTTCTCAAACGCACAAGCAGGATCCACCACATAAACACAATACTTGTCCAACATGTACCGAACCTAAATCCGTTAATCGCATGACAACACTATTACCCTTTTCGGTTGTTTAAGGCAAAAACTGAACACGGCATTTTGTTACTCCCTGCAGCTTATAATAAAAAAGATCACCCATTATATATCTCCAACTAAATCAACAACGTGATTTATCGACAGTAGTGATCTTCTTGTTCCTATGGAATATATAGCAAATTAAGAGTTCACCTAAGCCAGCAATGGTCAAGTTGCAAGTAATGCGAAAATGATGAAATGCCCCAAAACTTAAAAATTACAAATAATGACTACTACTGAAAAAGAGAATTAATTAAAAGAATCTGCCAGAAAGGAGTCGTCGCTTTTATCTTTAATAAACACAGAAAAAATGTTACCATACCATGTTTACAAAACAAAGAGAGTATAACATGTTTGTGTGTACATTATGTGTGTTGCAAACGTTTTGCAGACATCAACCATAAGTATTTGGCCATACGTGATAAGAAGATGAATAAACGAAATTCTTGTATATTCTGTGTATATATACGTTTCAAGAAACTATATTTTTCACTTTTAGTTTGAATAAGATACCGAGTTTGCATTCCCTTATTTACATTCTGAAAATATCAGATTTCAGATAGGGGTGAAGAGAGTGGCTAAACCTTGGTCCACCACAACTTGCAGCTTATCGTATACCATCAAGGATTTTAAATCCGACTTGTATGTTCCTTTCCCTCTAGCCAACACTTCCCCATCAGAATCTATGATCCCCTCCTTCATTGACTTATCTGTTCGCGTCCCAGGCTCCAAGATCACTGCTTTCACCTGTTCATAAACAAGATCCATCATATCGAGATTAATCAGTAGGTGGTGTTTATAGTTTAGTGGGCTTTGCAAGTGTGAGCAAGTATCACATTATGTAGATTGCCCCAATAGCCTAATCCATATTCGAAATTCCTCTTATTCGGGTCATCGAAACCCCAACTGACCCGAACCCTTATACGGGTAATTTAGATTAGACGATCCAATGTTTGGTTTGGGTTTCGGTTGAGTTGTTGGTTGGGAAAAACTCAAATAGCCCATTTAATCCAAGACCAGCCCAATGAACATCCATTCAGCACTGGTCAACCAAATAAGGAAACACCATCTCAAACAACGAGTTTTATTACTACTGGTTACTAACTATGATTATTCAGCATCACATATTCAGTTTCAAAACATCAGCGAGAAACCTTCAATAACAAAATTACAGCTTAGACTACTGGTTTCAAGAATATATTCGTAGGGGATTGGTTCTTTGTGTTCTGAATCCGGGCTTTCAAATTTCGAAGGCGTTAATACTTGCTAAATCCTGAACTATTAAGAAATGATTCTTACAGGATGTGTTAAAACTTAATATACACGTATTAGGGTACTGTTGAAGGGCAACAATAGGTGCATCTGTTGACAATTTAATAAATTCAGCAATGAATCATGGTTATGCTCAAGGAATGAAAGATGCACTTACCTTGATGTACACAACATATGGTGATTTCACATGACCTCCGTCGTTCAATTTAGACATTAAGGATATCAAGGCTAACTTTGGGCATTCCCGTGTTACAATCAAGTCCAAATAACCATCTTCAAACTGAAAATTAAACAGCAAAACCAGTAGACAACGATTATCAGTTCCTTTCAAAACTCTACCAAACAAATGTCCCAATCTGTAAACAACTTCATGTTTTCTATTGGGCCATAAAAAAAAGAAAATAACCTTGGCATCAGGTGCTGCCAAAGTGTTCTCAGCACCCCAAGGAACATTATGAAGCCAAACAGATACAAATGGACCATTAAGCTTTCTCCAATTTGCATTCTGTAAATCAAAATTGGGACCTTGGTATCCATGCTGACGAGGCTTAATAGGTTGCATACAATCAACACAAGAACCACTTGCCTCTCCTACATCTTCAAATCCCGGTGCAGGTACGAACCATATACTGCCATTATATTTTCGCAGTCGTAGAATTCTCTGAAGAGCCTGAATTTTTTTTATATCTCAACTCAATCAGCTTGAATTTCAGAACATGATTGACATACACCATTCCTTTATAGAACATTTTTGTCGCTTCCAGTGCAATCTTAAAAGAAAAGGTGTACACTTACATAGAATTCAATCCTAGCACTTCCCATCCACCGATACTTCTCTGACTCGATGTCTATATCTGATATTAGTCCTTCAAAAGGATGATATGAAAACAAACCCTGGATGGTTAAGTTATAAGGGCCACAATCTGTACTTTAGATGAAGTAATGACTGCAAGAATTTTGATTGGTTTTTAACGTACCCCACGCAAGCATCAAGACACTAAAAAATACAGTCTCTCCTTGCCAAATTGTAGCTACATCCAAAGAGCGTTTATGCCCTGCCCAAATTTAAACAGGAAACAGTAAAAAGGCCTGATTAAGTACAGATAACAGGCCCATGAAAGAAAAAGAGAGTACTAAAAGTATAGTGATCAAAGGAAAACATACCTCGAATTGCAGCAAGAATGGCATTAGCTGGTGTGCATGGCTCGCCGACTGAATCTAAAAGAGATTTAATCATACCATTTCCGGTACCTATGTCAATAATACTCACGTTAGGTTCTAAAAACCAATTGAAATAAATATTCATGAACTAGTTGCTAGAAGACCTGCGGGTATGGCACCAAGAGGAGTTTTCAGTGCAGCTGCCCAGTCTTCTCTTTCAAGCAATCCATTCACAACCTACTATGATTTGCATCCCGATGGCAATCAGGTAAAGAAGTTAAACTGTTATTAAGCTTTAGCAATGACAGTTATTGCTTTCAAAAGTGTACATGATGTTTATTTGACTAAATTTTCATATAGCCGAACATGTAACAAACCAACCTCAACCAATATGCCATCTCCGCTTACACAAACTATACCATCGTATTTTGTAAGATCCAATGAACGAGAAACCTCTTTCGCATGAAGCTGATATTTGGTTTCTGTAGTTAAGATGATTAAGGCAAATAAGCACCCCTATGCAATGGAAAATGAAATTGGGAAATACATGCTTGAATTACGTGACTAGAATACACCTTGCATTGTAAATTCGATATTAGCATCTTCAAGTAATGGTTTTACATCATTGCTGAAAATCTTGGAAGCAGATTTCTTCCCGCCATATGGATTAACAAATACATATAGCTTCTTTGGTCGACCTGTTGCAACAACCATAGTAAGTGAATAAGGGCCGTTCCCGGGTTTTTGGAGGTCCTTGGCGAGAACTAAAAGTGGGGCCCTAATGTAAAGCCTAAATGAAAATTGTATTATTTCTTTTTAAAACATACAACGAGAACTATATACATACAATGCCATTCCTCAAGTATTATTGTATAAAGTGATTAGCTCAGACATAAACTTTGGTGCCCTTAAAAAGTGGGGGCTCTAGATGGTCGCCCACTTCGCCCACCCTCAAGAACGACCATGCTTAAGTGATACAAAAAGTGATACGGTACTATACTCAGAAAATCAAACAGTCAAAGGAAATTAGAAACAGTTTCGAAAGATATTAGGACTAATTGAACCAAAACGCAACGACTTTCACCTTTTTTCAGATGTACGTAACATACTCACTTTTATACATTTACCACTTACAATTGTTACCAACGAATATATGTAAATATAACTGCTCGTAAATGCAACATAATTTAACATTTCTTACCAATTATTAAGACATATGTATGCCTATCAAATTAAAAAGTAGAAATATAAGTACATAACATATATTAAATAAAAATTAAAAGTATGTGGCATTTTGGTTCAATCAAGTAATCAACCCAAGATACAGAAATGAAAGTAGAATAGTTACCCTACACATAACGAACGTGTTACAATAAACACTAATCAAACAGATCACCTAAAATCGGGACACAGAGTCCAACTTTGACATTTATATTTTATACTACAAACTCCAAAGTGACGAAAAAATTATCACAATCAAATTAAAATCGTATTGGATAAACGAAAACCAATCATTAAGTGCAGGCAGAGTCACTAACAATCTTAAAAACTACACAGAGCAAACAACTTATCCAACCACTACTATTAAAACAGAATTTTAATCATTTCTTACACACTTTACCTACATGATCTAACTTATTCAATAAAACAACAGGCAATATGATAAAAATATAATCCATACCATAATTTATCTAATAATAACAACACCTACATGATCAAATCAACAACTCAATAACACTAACAAAATAACCATTCACTTGAACAACAAAAGAAATTACAAAAATTATATTACCTAAGGAATCAATATAGCCTTGAATCTTATCAGAAAGATTCCTTAAAGAATCAGCCGACAAAGCCTCAAACAGAAACCTAGTCCTACACAAACTCCCTCTGCCCAAACAAAACACGCCACCACCTTTACTAACAAGAGTCTTGACAGTTATGAGTAGCCCAACAGTCGTTAATCCTAGTACTTGTTTCTCAACACACAAACTAGATAGTTTTCCATTTTGATCAACCCAATATAGTATTCCATCACTAGAGAGTGTTAGTATTGTTCTGATCCCGTTGACTAATACTTCATCGGACACTATGTTGTGTTCTTGTTCTTGTTGTTGATGATGTTCCATTACTTGTTAGTGGTGAGAATGATGTGGCGTGTGGTATGGGTTTGAATATATCGAAGCAAGATGGTTAGTCAACATCTTTAAGTTTTCTAGACTTGTGTTGTGTCGTCGTATGGTTGCTTCTTTCATCAGTTTCAAATACTTGTCAAACTCATTTTAGACCTTATTTTTTTACAAAAGTTCAAGGTTATTCCTTAGAGCTCATGTGAGCCATGGCTCAAGCCATCGTCAGAGGGGTCTCGGATGGGTGTGCAAGAGGTGCAGTCGCACAGGGCTTCCACTTAAAAAGGGCTGCATTTTATTAGTTCCACATATAAATACGTATAAACTTGAACATATATAAGTAATATAATTCAAGTTTATATGCAACTTCTCTAGTGTAATGGGGCCTCTTTGTTGTTATCGCCTAGGGCCACCGAAAATCATGAGACGACTCTGGCCATCGTCCAAACGCGACGGGAAAACGTCAAAACCATACCCCGACTCGCGTTTTAGGGTCTGGCGCCGAGATCCCCAGCCATGTGGTCGGAGAAAACGTGAAACGCGAACGCTGTACCGCGTATCATGTTATTAATTTTTAATTTTTTTTTTATAAAACTAACCGTTAGGCAATTTTCAAAAAACTAGCCATTTTTTAGGGTTTTGGTCAAAAAATACACACTTTAAACACTATAAATACCTTATACAACTCCCAATTTTTATATACTTCCAGTCTTTTATATATATCTCTTCAAATTTTTTTTATCACCTCCAATGGATCCCACTTCGAATCCAAACAATTGGATAAACGACTTCTTTAACAACATGCAAAATTCTTCGTCCTC